>JAKELK010000079.1:0-298308 GCA_021525775.1 Lactarius deliciosus
TGGTGGCGCTATGGAGTTGGCAGTCGGCGCAGAGGAATGGGACGAGATGGTGTCTGTCGCCAAAAGGTGTTTACGGTTTACTGAGTCGACTTCGAACTTCGGCTGACGATCCCACGCGCAGCCTAGAACTTGAGTCCATCCTCCCCGAAAACACCTGCAGGCCATTGCATACGTTGACATGTTTTATGTGGACTCGGCAGCGACCTCTGCGGACTCGCAGAAGCAAAGTACGTCATTACTTGGTCACTACATACAGTTCCCGTGTAACACCGAGACAGGTTCAGGAGAGACGCCTCTCCCAGATGTTGTTCCCAATACCCTGGAGGCCGAGCCTTCCTTTGTGCCTCCTATAGACGTGCGTCCCGCGCGCAGAGCCCCCAATCCCACCCCCACAACATCCGCGCTACCTCCACCTGTAGCAGTGCCTTTGGGAGGGAAGGCTGCCTCTGAGTCTGAGTCCCAGACCGCAAAGGCGCCATTACCTCGCCGGGTACGTGATACCACTTTTGCTGCCTTCTGTTCGTCTTTGTGCTCAATGGTGCCTAGCTCCCACCAAGGCGGGCAGAGCGGAACCGCACAACAACGCCATCGGGGCTCGGAGACGACGCAGGAGTCGTAGAGGCGTCACTGACGCCCGCTCCGCCTCCAGACGCCAGCCAGCTACCCACTGTATGCGCGGTACACTCATGTTTTTCTCTGCAACTGGTCTCATTATCTGTAATCTTAGCCCGTCTCTCAAGTTTCCAGGCTCCCGCCACGTCGACGAGCAAACAAGGGCGTCGAACCCTCGTCCGCTCTGCTCTCCAGCAACCCGGAACCTCTGCCGTCCCAGCCCGCCCAACTCGACAAGTACAAAGCGCTGTTTGACGCGAGTAACCCCGACCGCGCCCCGAGCGACACGCGCAGACAGGGTCGACGCCGGTCGGGATGCTCAGCGCGGTGCCAGAGAACAGGAAAGCCAGAGTCTGAGCCAGAGCGGTGACGCGAGGGGAACGAAGCGCAGTAGGGCCGACGACCGGACCGTGGGAGATGGCGGACGTCATGGCTAAGCAGGGCGGGAACGCCGGAGCAAACACGCACTCCTGAAACGGCTGTGCGCGGTGGATTGCCAACGCCGTTCCACAGTCCGTCGCGACGCAGCCCAAGCCGAACGTCGTACCTCGACGCAAACTCCAAAGTCAGGCGCATCAGAGGCAGCGACGGACAGGAAATCAAACGCGCTGGCGCTGCGAAGCCCCCTTCATCGGCCAAATCCCGAACAAATTGGACACAGACGAGAACTCCTGAAGGCGGTCAACTCGATGAGCGCGGCAGAGAAGCACGAAGACGAATTTGATCGGGAGTTCAACCAGTTGCGGATCACCAATCCCAAGGCCAAAAAAAAGCAGGACAAAGACCAAATCGAGGACGCCGTCGTCACAGCTACTACTGGCGACGATGGTGCTGCCACCTCCAGGCCGTGGACGCGATCGACGATTTCGGCGACGTGGGACTGAGGGGCACTTCATGGTCGTGGTGGAGATGGACGTCCAGCGGGGTAGCGCGAGGTCCACATTGGCCGCGCGAAACCAAGACGAAGTCAAATCAGAGTGGGTTGGCAGATCGAATTTTAAAAAGTTCAAAAGGTTCGGATCGCCTTCTTTTCTATTTCTCTCGCCCAAAATAGCTGACTGGCGAGTAATCTAGAAACTCACGTCCATCGAGCGTAGGCCGACTGTGGAGCTCATCGTGAGCGAAGAGAACGACTATGGTATCGGAAACGGTAAGCCTCTTTTTGTCCTCTTTCTCTAATCGTAACTTTTACTCTCGCAGCCTATTGGAAGTCGGGGCCGTCCAGATCGCAAAGCCAGTCTGATTCCCAGGACATCACAGCCGCGCACCCTCCCCTTCCGCGCAGCAAATCCAAGCCGCCATCAAAACCGCCGCGAGCGCGGCGGCCACGGCGCGCGGTAGACGGGCGCTTACGATTGCTGAGGACGAAGATGAAACCATCGACCTGAGCATAGGTGAGGACCAGGGCGATGAGATGGACGAAGAGACCCTTGCTGCAGCCCCTGTTCCCAAGACCACGAGGAGCAAAGCGGGCACGAGAGCCAAGGCACCCGCTCTTGCCTCCCCCGCGAAACCGAAGAAACCCGCTTCAAAGGCGTCGTCGACAGCAGCAAAGATCAAAGCGAAAACCAAGGCATCCGCACCGTCCGCGAAAGGCAAGGGCAAGCGGCCGGCGCTTTTCCTCTCTGATCCCTCGGACGAGGAGGGTGGTGATGGTGGAGATGTGGCGGTGGACGACGCGGACAGCGATGGCGGGGACAGCGCACTCGTCAGCGAGCTCGTCGGCGACGACAGGGAGACGTCCACATTGCTCTCGACGGCCGGGACGCAGATCCGGCGGGCCGCAGCGCGCGGGGCGAGGAAGCGACCAGCCGCGGTGCTGGCGGATCCCGACGGTGATTCGGACGACGATGCGGTGTTCAAAGGATTCGGCGGTAGGAAACGGGGGAGGATTGGATAGGTCCCCTCATTCCCCCGTGTGGGCCTGGCGATGATTCGGATGACGCGGTATTGGAGGGATGATTTGGACGATGCGGCGTTTCAAGGAATCTGGTTGCAGGAAACGTAGGAGGATTTCCCGTGTATGAAACCTACTTTTTGATTCCATTCCCTTTCTCCTTCATTTGGATTATCTCGGCCGGCAGTCATCGTGATTGGTAGTGTGGTAACGATCCTTACGACTATCTTGCAAAGAAACCATCCCCCGCTATCTTTGCGTGGTTCCAATGGGTTGAGTCGGAGAGGCGGTTACTGGGTTCCAACATCAACATGTGTCGGAAGTACGGACGTTGAAAACCCATGCGGGACGTGCGGGTGCGTGCTCATGGGACCTATTAGAGACGTTTCGATCATCTGCTGCGTAGTATCATATACTTCACACATGCATACGTCGAATTCGAAAGTGAATGTCATCCACTTTCAATTCGACGTTCGTGTACGGACACGGGCAGACACACGATGCATATGTTCACTCCCAGTGATCAAACAATGCTGAAGAACGCATCAACGAAGTAGTATCCTGTTGAGCAGGAGGGAAGACTTCTGAACTTCGGATTCTTAAGTCAAGGGGGGAATCAGATTGGCACGAATTCGAGTAGTGCTAGCCAAATATGAAGCATCCGTGAGAATCGATGGCACACCTCGTACTGTAGTGCTTAGATCTGCGAACGACACGGGATTGGGTGGAGGAGATGAATTAGAAATACAAGTTAACAGAGGTAGCACCGCACCTGGTCGAGGTTGCATCAAAATTCAGAATGAATTACACCTCCCCCTTCGCCGCCCTCCATTCCAACAGTACCCACAGTAAAAGAGTCCAATGGCGTCAAGAAATTGACTGAAGGAAAGTTGAACTGGCCACATGGTGTTCCACTTGGTTCCACTTCAAGACAACACCGATTTTGCTGGTGCCGCTGCTTGAACCTGAATTAGGCGATATCAGTCTTAGATCTCTTGATATCAATTGATCACTAATCTGGGCCGCCTAAATCAATTTCGGTCACATGCCCGACTGAACAGTAACAACAGGCATCCAATTGTTTGCCGCACGGCCATGTCCCAGAATCAATTTTATGCTTCCGAGCCCCGCTTCTATTTTACATTCCGGCGGAGGCGCCAGGGATGGACTGGACGAACGCCCTGTTTCAGTGAAAATAGACTAGTGGTTTTCCGTTTTTGCCTCAATAATGTGGACCCGGCGAGGGTTTGCTCGTTGGAGACTCCCACCCTCAGCTCGCTTGCCCTGCTATACTTGTGCTGCTATACTTGTGCTTTCACATCGTTCCACGGTATGTCGGTTCTCTATACAGTCACTATGTCGAACATTGCGTTGGCCGCCTACAACACACGACTCGCTGCGCTAGCTGTCGGAAGCTACGAGTGCGCTTTATGTTTCCTCTGCGATCCACTTGCACCTGAGAATGTTCTCGCTAGCTACTTCTTGACGCTTCCCGCGGAGTGGCGCTTTTATAGGACATTCTACCGCTCGAACTTTCGGTTTAAGTGCCTAATCATACTACCCTAACGTCCGGGAACGCAACTGATTATTTGTATAGCACAAGCCTTGTCCTGTTTGTCCTCATTCGGTCAGCCTTCCCTTCTCTCTATGGGATATTTTTTGTCTGAGGAAGGTCATAGATACACGAGCATTCTTGCGGGAACGTTAGGCACTTATGCGTACCTCTCGCACAGCTTCACCCCCGAGTCTTGCCGCAAATTCTTTATTGTTCCAACTTTATTCAGAGGTTCCAACTTTCAAGTTATCTTATATCTCTGTTGCTGTACTGAATGAAAACGTAGTGCTTCAATGCATGATCTCACAAGCGATACTTGGTATGCGGTGAGTTACAACCTGAATGGTGCCCGGGTCGACCACGCCTGATATCTCGCACATAGAGCGTATGCCATTTCCCGCAAGAATCGGACCGTGGCTATTGTGCTGTTTTCTAGCTTTATTTTTGCATCCGCGGTGACTACCACTATCATACTTGTCTGGCTTACGCGTAACTTCATGCATTATTCGTCTAGGTGGGATGGCTTTCGAATGTATACCATCGTATTCGTACGTCATACCGGCCTCTAATCTCTGACGCAGCTTACTCTGTGGCAATCTAGCTGTGTTATCCAATGTGAGCGTCCTTCCTATCGCTACCGACAGTGCCACTGACGCTAATTTTGACCATTAGGGATCGTGAGCCCTTCCCCCAGCCTCCAGTATTGAGTGTGGCTTCACGTCCACCCATCTAGCTGTGGAACGGGGACTCTGCACCCCACATTCTTTCTCTCGACCTGGTTGTTCTACCTTGTCGCAATGTTGTACGATCTTCTCACCTTAAGCATCTCAATGGGGTATCTATTCAAGTACCGCCCAAGTTCACCGTTGTATGTCGCAACCGTGCTCTGAGATGCTCTATCACCAAACTGAGTCCTCCCTAGTATGTCCCGTCTTGTGAAGATGTAAGTCATTATCAACTCCAGGCTGTCCTCCAAGAGTCGACGATTCCACTATAGGATGGTCTATGATGGATTGTGGTACTTTGTTGCTCTGACAGGTCAGTCATTTTACAACTCCCCCCGGTTGTGACTCATGAAGTCATCACCTCCGCAGTGGTCAATACTATCAACGCAATACTATTCAGAACTCACAATAGCTTCATTCAGGTCAGATCAGTTGCATTCACTCTTAGCTCGTACTCACCAGTTAGTTGTATGCGGAGCTCAGTCGTATGCGTGCGTCATACATTTGTCTATCTTTTATCTCAATATTAATTTTTTCTAGTGCGCCGTTCGGTGGCATCGCCACGTGGATTATGAGCCAAAGAATTCTTATTCATCTTCAAGGTCTGTCTTCCCTCCATGCGATGAGAACAGGACACCTGACAGATCATGAAAACCAGGTGCTTCTGCGGACCGTCTCAGTACTGAATCCCCCCCATATGTCAATCGTTCGACCCACACCCGAAGCGCAGAAGGTGCGTATGTCGCGAGACGTGGAGGGTCATGGATTCCGACCAAAATACAGACAGGTCGCAGTCCTCGAGTGAAGTCCATCATATCGAACAGGATGGCACCGAACAGGTTCAGGTGCCCGTCGATCGCTCTGTCGTTGTCAGTGTGGTGCCGTGTAACTGGAAGGCTGCACCATGTGACTCGGATAAGCCTTTCCGCACGCCGGCGGTCAAATGGGATGAAGGATCAGTCTAGAAGCGGCATCCTCTTCATACTACTGTACCATAAGTTATTTGCTTTGAGCCCTGCTCGCTTCCCAATTTTACGTTTTCGTTGTGTTGTCGTTGGGTGTAATATAGCTAGACCGATGTTGAGTCCTCTGCGTATTTCGATATTTTCAGTCTCGTTTAAGCTCTGGGCGTCTGAATCTAACGCACAGAGAAAGGCTAACAACAAATGACTAGTCAAGCCTTGTGATCAGTCGAGAACTTGAAGTTACAGTACAAGTACTACATTAGACTTGTATATCGCATTGTGGCAGTAGCCCGGGATTCATTCTAGAGTGTGTGAGGAGCTAATAGAAAATTACAAGGTAAGCCACTGAGAGGAAATGGGTCTCATGATTCAGAATGGGAGTAGTGCCAGTGTGTGCTACTCCCCGACACTGGAGTGCCTGACCTTCTGCACTGGCGTGGCCCGCGTGGGCGGCGCCGCCACTGATCGGAGTCGTCAGGACGATGATCCAGGGACCAAGAGTCGAGGACGTGGGGCCTGAGACACACGAAGTGTAGTTACAGAAATAGCATAAGGAGCACAGAGGGTTGACAGAGACCGTTCACCGCAACTCGAAGTCGTGTAAATTGTTACCGGGCGCCGGTGTTTGCGAAGCACGCACGTGCAACCCAAAACCGGTTATCGGAACCTTACTGGAATCAAACACGATTCAAAAAAAAAAAAACCTTACTGGAATCACAATATCGTTACACTGTATTGAGTTCACCGCAATCGCTGGAACGCGCGAGGGCCTGGAAATTTTATCTCTCAAGCTCTTGTGATAATAATAATACCTCATAACCATCGCAACTTTCACCGTACACTGACACGCATGCGGTTCTGAGTGCTTTCGCTAACTAGTGCTACTCTCCTTCTGTTCATCTCGTGCGTGCTTCGTCATGATAAGCTTCAACTTTGCTTCCACTAGCGTCCATTTCCTACATTAAGGCTTTTACTATCTCCCCTGTAGTCAACGGGAAATTCTTCCGCAGCCTGAGAGAGCTATCGGCACTATCCTAGTGCGGCTAGGGCTCTATATTTGGTCCTCGAGCCAGTAGACTTATCTGACCAAGTTTGAGGTACCAGTACCTAGTAGATATAATAAGCTAGGCTTTTGCCTACGATAAATCAAGTGAGGCCCTGCCAGTGGGCGATTTACCTTGTGCTAGACACTGGCATCTGGAACCAGAAAACGTACCTAGCGGTGCTAATACATGTACAACAATCTGGCACTAGTAATACCGCCACTAATACCAGTGCCACTAGTGCAACGGGGCCCTGGGGTGATCTGAAAATGTACAGAGAATGTTGATAAATGAACTCCCTTTGAACTCCCTCAATGTTACTGTACCAGCCCGGAATACATCCTAATTGAAGTGGTTCATTTGTGCGCCAAAAACTCCGCGTACCACTTGGGCCCGTTTCTGATCAGATGTACCCGCAGCGCGTACAGTCAGTTCGCTGATATCATATTTAATGACCGCCTCGAACAAGACACCAGCGCCGAATATTTTTTTCTCAACATGGCCACGACGGTACCCGCGGCCGAGTAGTAATTTGCTAGTGGGGACAAGAGTGGGTACACCTTGTGGTGCGCGCATGAGATATTTTGGGCTGATCAGAATATACTCTGACCACATTTGACTACTATGCCCTCACCTAACCTCGGCGGGGCGCTAATTGGGATGCCAGGGTTGGTGGTCACGTCAGGTCACAGACGAGATCTAAACACCGCTCTGGTGTGTCCCAAAGTCGTCACCCGATGTTGTCGTCGCATAGAGACTGAGGGACGAGTATGAATGCACTCTGTGATCTGCGGACATGGCGGTCAACCCCTGACAGACGCTAATGAGGGTTTACTGGGCTGCCTAACTCACCGAGAGATCTCTAGGAGGTGACGACCGCAAAGCCTACTGTATCCTCGGCCTAGAAAGCATCACAGAAAATGGCGATGATTTCGTGACCACAGAGTACAGTAACAGCGTATAACAGTTCGTGGGAAGACCCGATCGAAACGAGTAGGGGAAGTATGGCTCGTGGTTCCAGATGAGTGGATCTGATGGAGTTCTGGGAGATTTATAACGGCGGAAGATGGTGACGGGGTTGATAATGGAGACCACTGGCACGTAGTAACCCGAGGACAGAGGGTAGGAGCCACGAGAAGATACGTGTTCCCAGTCAGATTTTCATTTGGAGGAGAGACCAAGGGAGAGACGCAACGTATCTATATATTAAAAGACGACGGTCGGAAAAGGAAGGAGCTGCTTACATGATAGTGACTAAGCAAAAACCCGCCGTCTTTTCAGTAGGGGTGGCTTCCAACAAAAAAGGAAGGAGCTGTTGACTAAGCAAAAATGCGGTGGCTGGCCGGTGGCTGGCTTCCAGCTCTCAAGGTAAAAAGCAGTAGATAAGCACACAAAGACAAAAGCAGATGTAAAGCACATAAAGATACACATAAAAATGAATTTCATGATCTTTTGGACTTCTGGGCCATGCTTGGACTTCTGCGCTACGCTCAGGCTTCTGCGCTACGCTCAGGCTTCTGCGCTACGCTCAGGCTTCTGCGCTACGCTCAGGCTTCTGCGCTACGCTCAGGCTTCTGCGCTACGCTCAGGCTTCTGCGCTACGCTCAGGCTTCTGCGCTACGCTCAGGCTTCTGCGCTACGCTCAGACTTCTGCGCTACGCTCAGGCTTCTGCGCTACGCTCAGGCTTCTGCGCTACGCTCAGGCTTCTGCGCTACGCTCAGGCTTCTGCGCTACGCTCAGGCTTCTGCGCTACGCTCAGGCTTCTGCGCTACGCTCAGACTTCTGCGCTACGCTCAGACTTCTGCGCTACGCTCAGACTTCTGCGCTACGCTCAGACTTCTGCGCTACGCTCAGACTTCTGCGCTACGCTCAGACTTCTGCGCTACGCTCAGACTTCTGCGCTACGCTCAGACTTCTGCGCTACGCTCAGACTTCTGCGCTACGCTCAGACTTCTGCGCTACGCTCAGACTTCTGCGCTACGCTCAGACTTCTGCGCTACGCTCAGACTTCTGCGCTACGCTCAGACTTCTGCGCTACGCTCAGACTTCTGCGCTACGCTCAGACTTCTGCGCTACGCTCAGACTTCTGCGCTACGCTCAGACTTCTGCGCTACGCTCAGACTTCTGCGCTACGCTCAGACTTCTGCGCTACGCTCAGACTTCTGCGCTACGCTCAGACTTCTGCGCTACGCTCAGACTTCTGCGCTACGCTCAGACTTCTGCGCTACGCTCAGACTTCTGCGCTACGCTCAGACTTCTGCGCTACGCTCAGACTTCTGCGCTACGCTCAGACTTCTGCGCTACGCTCAGACTTCTGCGCTACGCTCAGACTTCTGCGCTACGCTCAGACTTCTGCGCTACGCTCAGACTTCTGCGCTACGCTCAGACTTCTGCGCTACGCTCAGACTTCTGCGCTACGCTCAGACTTCTTGGAGTCTCGGACTTCCATAGGATTGAGTTAAGGTGGAAAAGCAGGGGTTTGGGGGCGCAGCCCCCAACAAGCTGAAGCAACCCGTGCCGTAGGCACGGTGCTGAAGCTTGTAGAAAGAAATAGATTAGGGTGGCGGATTTCCCGAACGGGATGTGTGAGAGCGCCGTACATATTGTGTAAGCTATTGCACGTGAGATCACGTTATTCGGGAACTCTCCGAATCTCAGGCTTAGCCAGCAGTTGGTATCGACAGCCCATCATGATACAGTAGAGCTCTATTCAAACACAGCTAACACATGCGGGACCAACCCTGGATTTATTTTTCGTCGTACTGGCGGGCGTTACTGTATCACCTCGTCAAACTTCACCGTTTTCAGAATAGAAACGCTTTCTCACTTCACATAACACCTCGACCAACTGGCTCGGCGCCCCGTAGAATACTTTTCGTTTCACCCAATTTATCACTGCCTCGCAGGGAAAGTCTGTTGATGCCTATCTAGCAACTTGAAGGTATGGGTGCTCGGAATAATGTAAGGATAGGGAATATAATGTGTATTAGTGGATAAGCGTGTGCGCGAATGGTGACAGACCGCCAGTGTACCACAGGCTGTGGACAACGCAAAGGACAACGCCTAACTCAGTATCTGCACACTGGCAGCAGAAATTCAGGCCTCAGGCACTACGCTACGAAACGAAGGGGGTTTTATACTAGAAACATGAATCACTGGAAAGACGATCTCACTTCAGGTACGAAATAGAATATCACTTTACATTCAACAGCCCAGGCCTATACCGTCGGGTGCACCTCAAACGACGTGCTTGCACGCTTGTGCCACGACCTTGCTGCACAACCGTGTTGGTATTGCCAAGGGCCAGTAACTTAGGAGGGGTACGAACAAATGCTTGCATAAGAACGAGGAGCTAAGTACAAGTAACGTGATGCTGCCTAAGATACAGTGCATTGCAAACAAAGAAGGGGGAAAGAACGGATTACTTCTGCGTGCGGCAGTATCCATCTGTAGTCTAGGCATGGTAGGCGAGCTCAACGATACGAGATCGTCCAAATCAAGAAGCGCAAACCAAACGGCGGTGGGACTCGGTAAGTGCGCGCCAATTTCATTGCCCAGCGGTCGCACGTGATTGGGCGCGCTGCCTGCTGCTCTTCGTCTCTATTCTGACATACTCGTTTTCCTCACGCGCTTCTTCCCGCTCATTCCGCACGGCTGCGAACGCGCTCCCGAGAATCTGCAGCGCGACCGCGCGCAGGACTGCCTTGTCACGAGATATTGACGAGTCGTTCAGCACCCGGTCGCACGTCTCTCGAATTACTGAGTCGATCTCCAATTTAGCGCCCTAAGGGTGGCGCCCGCGTTGATCAGGGACGCTCGACGGAGAGGATGTGGGATGTCAGAGCGCACCTTGAAAAGTGCCTGGAGACCCTTCTCTGCTGCCTGTTCCTCGAGCCGTTTCTTCTCCTCGGGGCTGAGCGTACCCGATTGTTCTGCTTGTTGGATCTGGTCGAACACGGTTTTGAGTTCAATTGCCGAGCGTAGGGTCGACACGCTACCGGTTGGGCAATGAGCGAAGGCCAAAACTTGACAGATAGAATAAATGACGCACGTCTCAGAAAAAACGTGATATTTGCCCTGCACGTTATGTAGCCACCCGCCAACACCAAGGAAACTCTGGTTGGAAGCAAGGAACTGCTTAGCTTTGGCAGTATAGGCAAACCCAATAGCATTTAACAGTTCCACGCCGTATGATTCGCCTTTCAATTCTCTGCCGGGGGCGGATAGGAGGGATCGTCAGCAAGACAATGAAGTATGAAGTCAGGAAAAGGACGGACTCCGCCTCGAGCGAGCAAATAGTCCGCCACGACTCTATGACTTCCGGGTCATTCGGCCCAGTGGCATTTTCGGTGAAGATGCCAAGTTTGTGCTGCAAGTTCTCGACGAGCTTCTGTACACGCTCCTCCCGTGCCGCAGCTTTCTACAAGACGCTGCCCAGTCAACAGGAGCAGCACCGCGACCGTGGTGCAGGCGCACCTCCGCAGCCGACTTGCGCGCCTTCTCATCTCTCTTCGCTTTCTCCTCAAGACTAACGATTTCACGTCCTTTGGCATCACGTGCGACCGGAGGGGCATCTTCGCCTGCAGCCTCGTCCGCCTCCTGAAGAGCGGACTTCATATCTCGTGCGAGAGACAGCAGCCCGATAAGGGGTATGAAGCGCTCTCCGCCAAAGATCGCGCCAAAAACTTCCTCCGGGTCGACGAAGCCACCTTCAGGTGCACTCTCCTTGGGTCCAAACTCGTTGTATTTGTGCCGGAGCTGGGGATCGGAGAGGGTTTGGTAGGCGATAGCGATGAATTTGAAACGCTCCTCAGCATTGGGGTCGTCGCGGTTTTTGTCAGGGTGGTATTTGATTGCGAGGCGTCCTGCACGCGACCGGTAGTCAGCTGCCGCCATCCAGGAATAGATAGAATATCGCGAGACGTACGATATGCTTTCTTGATGTCATCTACGGTTGCATCAACCGGTACACCGAGTAGGTCGTAATACCCCGTCTCCAATGGGCGTTCTTGCGTGCCTATCTTCCTCCCTTTCCTTGGCGGCGGTGTAGGTGCGTGCCCTTGCGGTGATGGCCCCCCTGTACTAAGCATGCCCGAAGGAACTTGGTTCGGATAAAATGCATGTGAAAAAGTCTGTTTGCAGCTGCAGCAACGAATGGTGAACATGGTGGCAGGTTTAGGCGCAGGGCTGGGTACGGGGAACTCGAGCTGGAAATGACATGATGAACATGTTGTTTGGACGTGGGGATACACTGGACGCGATTCGATGACTTGGTCTGTCGAGTTCATCTCGCAGTGTCGGTGTTGTTCAGTTAATGGAGCAGAGCTGCGTTCAGCGTCACTGGCAACTCGTAAGTGGGCTCGGCATTGTCCGACTCCATTTATCCCCAAATCGAATCCTTCGTCCCACAGCCACGGTCAGCCACGGTCACCTTCATAACTTGGAAATGTGACTCCAAAAATCGTTTATTGAATACTACAGAGAACCAGGAGAGCCTACACCACTATTAAAATCCCGTTGTCCTTGAGGCTACCAACTGCCGTGTGACAGTCGGAATCAGATCCTCCTGAACAGGTTCCGCATGGATCGCAGCTGAGGCAGACGGGTTTCACCTGTTATTGTAATGAGGCGGAGATTAAAGATTCGAGGTGGAAGATACGCACCACGTTTCCCAGTGCTCCTCACCAGACTATCTTCGCCAGTAGCGCCACCTGGAATGCCAAGGTTCGTAACAGGGGTGGAGACGACCTTTGCCTTTCCAGTAATGCGCGACAGGACCGATCTGGTTCTCATCAATGGCATAAATTTCTGGCCTATGCCAGTTGGGACAGATAGACTGTCCGCGGGGAGCCGTAGGGATACTGGTGAGGTGCTCTGCGGTCGATTCACGCGTTCGTTGGGTTGTCGGGTCATCGGACGCGCGCGTACCAAGGTATGACCCGAAGCGGGTTCACTGGAACGTGCGGCGTCATCCCCGTGTCCGTCACCACTGGGATGGGCGCCTACGCCCTGCAAACCCCGGGATCCCATGCACCCGGGAAGAACCTCTGGCCATTGCTCTACCTGAACAACTTGCGGTTCCACCACGGGCGCTCTGGTGGTCTGCGCAACACGCAGAGAAGTTACATCGCTCACAGATTGTACGCCCACAGTCAGTTGGCTAAGCTTCCCCTTCCTGATGCTCTGCTCTTCTCTCGCTTGCTGGACCATCTTAGCAAGTGGAGAGGTTGTTGAGAATAGAGTTGGCACGTCACGTCCGGCGACGTACAGCTGCAGTACAGTCGAGCTGAACAGTGATTCTAGTCCGTTGTCGATGCCAGAGAACGAGCACGAAGGGGATAGAGAGAAGCTAACACCACGGAAAGCTGAGAGGAGAGGTTCCTCTTCATTGCAGTGGTTCTTGACGATGTCGAGCTCAATGCTAGATGATTTCCTAGAAAGGGGGCTCCGAGGACTAGACCGTGGATACTGAATTCCGCGACCAGACGTAGGGGTGGCTGGGTAGCACTCGGAGCTAGGAGTCACTATATGATTTCCATTCGCACGACTTGCAGGGTTCGCACGACGTGGTGGCGTAGAGACCGCAAACGGCGGGATAGGAAGTCGAGAGATGCGCACGGCAGAAGGGCGTAATCGACGAGTAGGTGGGGAGATCGGCGATGGGAGGCCGTAGGCAAAGGTCGCGTGGTGTGAGCCTTTGCGGGGAGTATCTGGCGTGCGCCGTGCCTTGGAGAGAGTGACCCAAAGTGGACCAGGCAGCCCCTTGCGCGGAGTAATGGGCATCGCAACCGCAGGACTCCAGACTGTCGCGTTCTCCTTCGTGTTTCCGCGCGGGGGCGTTGGCGAAAGCATGCGCCGGGTCGCAGACGTAATGTCGGACGAAAGTCGAGCAATGGAGGCATACGTCACAGTGCGGGTAAATTGTCGTATACTCGCGCGCTGAGGCATCGAACGGAAATATGATGAAGCGGGCGAGCGGGACGACTGAGTGAGGGTGGGCATAGAAGGTGGGGTAGCTGGGGTAGAGAGGGAAGGCAAACGGAGCGGGGACAGCATAGCAAGTGGGCAGATAGCGTTTGTGAGATCCGAGGTGTTGTACAAGACGTCGTAACAACTAGCTTCGCGTCCTGAGACTTGCGACTGAGAGTGCAGAGGACAGCAGAACACTGGTAGACCGAAGAGTTCCAACGATGGATGACCGAAATCTAAGCACAAGGAGGAGGCTGACAACGGACATCGGGCCCGGGTACTACGCGTCAGCCCACTCATCGTCGCATCGCACTCGCACGCACGAGAGCGGCTCATCGTAAACCGGGCCGGGAGACGCGCATCTGGTTCACGCTCCCCAGCCACCTCAAGGATAGCCCAGAATTATATTATTTCTTTCAAAACCATAGGACTTGGAGGGAGGCCCGAGTGCGGTGAGGGGTTTCAGGTCGATGCAGACCTTGGGGCAGACAAGTAGGCAGTCGGAGATCTCGACGTTGGGGTCTCGGTTGGGTACAGTACATCTGCAGGAAAGTCGCACTTTCGATGGTTGGTTCTCGGGCTCACTCGCAGTTTCGGTTCGAGTTCATAGGGTTGAAGCACGCTCTCGTGAGATGTTTTCTCCTCTTTTACGTCACGGAAACTGAACAGATAATACTGGGCAGGTAGGAAGATGATAGGTTGCGTAACTCTGGAAGAATATTTTTTGAACAAGCGAATGGGTGACATCATGATGGGTATGAAATGCGAACCGTCAGTGCAACTGGGACACATGAGCATGCTTAGTAAAGCTCTGATAGATCTGATCACTGGTAACTTAAAGTCGAAGCCCAGCAGTGTACCAGTGTACTCTCCAACGAATGCATATATAACCGTCCAAAGAGCGTATATCGGTGTCGTTGAGCGTCGTGCTCGCCGAGCCAAGTCACGACTCGGAAGCTCCCTCCTCCCATTCAATTACAACATCGCGTTGGTTTACTTTCCATCACGACTTTCACGGTCGATACCGGATTTTCATTTTTGCTCACGGTATTTTCAAACGACAGTCGTAAGTTAGACGTACAATCCCCAATAAGTAGGATCACACACGCACGAGCACGATTCTACCTACCGCCTCTTGGTACAAGAACGACGACCTCACGTCTCGCGCCAACCGACCCACATCCCCCAGCGCGCACCCAACAAGTCTTCACCAACGCTCCATACCCGCCACCCTAGCGCGATCCACTCCTGCAAGAACTCCCGCAGGACGTCTTCGGCGCGCAGCTCGACCACGACCACAGCGACAGTGCGCTGCGGTGTCGCGAGAGCAGTCAGCGTCGTGAGCAGAGGGCGTACTAGCGCCGGGTGGTAGACACAGTCTACGACGAGCAGTACATCTGGCGCATCAGTGCCCCCCACATCGACCTGGCGCAGCGCGGGGAGAGTCCAGTCGAGAGCTGTCACAGTAACGGAGGCAGAGAGGACGTTCTTGCGCAGGAGTGGGACGAGCGCCGGGATATCCGTTGCGGTGTATTTGCGCGCGAAGGGGCTCAGTGCGAGTGCGAGAAGTCCCGTTCCTGCCCTACCCATTCCCGGTGGAAATCAGAGATCAGCGGCATACATGGTACTCGGAGCACGCACCCGAGTTCGAGGACGTGCGCCTGACTGAGCTTCCCATAGTCGAACAGGCTACGGCGTCTCTCTGGGAAGTGTCGCTGCTGCAACACCAAAGACAGAAACTCGATACTGAAAATTAAGCACGTGGTGCAGAAGCAGCGCCACGCTCGTCGAGGTGAGTGACAACTCTCTGGGTTAAGGCGTGCACCAGTATCAAACATTCAAATAACACGCATGACACTCTGATGAGTGAACGAAGAGAGTGGAACGCACCTTGTTTTCCACAAGACGCTCCCTGTATCGCCGCTTCGGCTCCTCAAAGCGGTCTTGTCCTGGAGGAGAACGTACTCAAGCACAATGGGATCGCACCCTCTGCGCTCATCCTTGGCCTTTTGTACGCCACCTCCCCTCCTGCGCTTCTTCCTCTGGTTCCCTGTCTCTGTATTCCGCTGGGGCTCGCATGTGGTGGGAGGTTTCAGCTCGATGCGGACCAGAAGTGCGTCTTGGTTCGAATTCTCTGATCCAAGACCGTGGAAGTGCCCTATGTCGGAGCTGTCGGCAGGTTTGAGAGCCGCCAGACGCGTGTAGAGGAGGAAGATCTCGTCGTCAGGGTCGGAAACTAGGGTCGCACTCTGTGGGAGGGTGATCGGTCCTGGAGGGGCAGTGTCCACACTCGCAGTCGAGCCTCCATCCGAGGTCATTGGCTAACTAGGTTTGTCTATTTTATTGTTCCTCTGGTGGAAATCTTGGGGACAAAGATCCTAACAACACACACTATGCGACTGGTGCTACCTTGTTTGCGGAAGAACGGTGTGAAAGAGGACCGAGTCCGGCCTCCGGACCGCTCCGGCTCAGGGAGACGTACTCGCTGCAACGAGTCGGCCCTGCTTTTGGTCCTTCGACGCGTCTCACATTTCCTCTCTGCATCACTGCATTCATTGAGTACACACCATGACTTTGCGAATCACCACTTCATTTTAGGCTCCTTCTCTTCGAACCCCACTCTGTTACTAACCTCCCCAGCGTATATGAATCGTATTGAATACTCTTTGCTTGCCCTATGCAAATCTAGTTCCTTTGCTAGGTAGGCATCATAAGTCTTCATGTGCAATCTTACAGTACGTCGTTTCTCCCACGTCCTGGCCCGTCTTGAGTCTTTTCTTGTCTCGTTTTCTCTCCTAGATCTTTAGTCATTAAGCCGAGCTACCGTTCCGTTTTGTGCCGGTGTGTGTGGCACTGACCCAGGATCTGTTTTTCTCACCACCGGCTCTACGTGCAGGTTGAATAACCTACAAATAGAATGTGCTGTTAAGAACACGCCTGGGAAAGAAAAAATCAAGTCACTGTGTTAAGTCAGTCAGGGAGTATACGCGTAGGGGGTGTAGGGGTGCCAAGAGGGATAAGTGATAAGCACTAGCCAGGGAGTAAGTTTACAGACCCCGATATACCGTACCACAGACGTGTTGAGGTTTCAATTCGCAGAAAGCACAACATTAGAAAGATTATAGCATTAAAGGACTTCCGCAAAGTACATTAAGAGTTGATGTAAAGTATAATTAAGATCCAATCACGCAGAGGTCAAGATCGAGGAGCGGGACGAAATCCGTGGAGCAGCGTGCAGGTTGGTGACGACAACGAGAACGTATGAGACTAGTTAGCGCCATGAGTGACCGAACGAGACATTGCCGCTGTCCAGGGAGACGATAGGATACACGTCACCCCCTGGGGTGCATCGCGTGCGGTGCAGATCACGGATACGGCCACCAATAAAGTGAGCCAAGCTGTCCCTCTGCAACCTAGGAAGCCTGAGATAGCGTCCCTCAAGCCGCAGAAGCGCAAGTACAACATATTTGTCGGTGCCCCAAGGGATGTCGTCCGTGCCTTGAACCCTGATGCGGTCTTCCGCCGAGGCTCGGTTGGAACCAGAGATCAAGGCCTTTAGGTTTTGAATTGACATACGGACCTGCGCAACATAGACGATTCCCGAGAAGAGACCTATAGGATTGAAGCTGGCCGGAGACCTCTGGAAAGTCAGAGAAGATATGCCCACGCCGTTCACGGTCTCCGCGGCTGTGCTGCCCCATCCGGGACCCTCGAAGTGCGGGTTTTCTGAGAGAATGAGTGCCCATTGGGTAGGAAAGGAGGCATGATTGTAGAACGCGACACCAATGTAACAGGTGGGTTGAGACATGGTATAGATGTAGATGGAGAAGATCAGATAACAAGATATGGGTATGAGGAGAGAGTTGTGTCTGAGTGTGTTGTTGAACTGGATATCGAAAATACGCAGAGAAGGTCCCTTCTTATCTATCTAGGGCTCGAATATCCAGCGCTCAATCTTGTGGACCCGCAGTTGAAGACTGTACAGGATGGTATACATGAAGCAGCGCGCGGCGACGAGCAGCCTGTGTAAATCCCCAAAGTCAATAGCTACTTGTGACTTTAAAATGGAGCCAGAAAGCATTTGATCCGGCGAGTGGCCACAAAAAACAGCGAGAAGGCCCACAAGATGGTGGCGCCTACGGCGCGGAGAGAGGTCAAAGCGTGTCACTAGCGTGTCCACATCCGACTCGTTGGTCATTTAATTACGCCACAGGAGACGAGATGGCACCGAAAGGGGAGGACCACCCAAGGTGCGTGCATCGACTAAGTTGCAGATCACAGAAACGAGATGAAGATATGCTACCAGCAATTCAAGTGTGGAGCCGCATCAGATAGCCGAGCGTATTCGACGATGGCTGTTGAAAAGGTGTCTAGTATTTTGTCTCCGCATCTAGCACTTGCGTTCTGCAAACAACCTTCCAAGTAAGATGCGTCATGATGGTAGCCGTTGGTGGTGGCCGTTATAAGAGATCTATCGTGTGGGAATGCTAGCGTAATAGGGACGTGTTCAGGTTCGGGCCGGTTCATCAGCGAGTATCAGCCTAGTATCAGCCTCCATCCCACTGGCAGGCCGCAGCCATGTTTTCTGATGGAGATCCAGAGGTTTTTCTGTTGGCGAATTGATCCCGATTAACCATACGAAAAATCACGCAGCCTCGTTGCTTCCATTGGACGTTGCATTCTCTCAGCTCTTCTCCCCCCCACGTTTTATGACCGTCCAGTTGACGAACCACTTGTCGGTCAAGCCTTGGTAGTTGCCATCTCTTGGCACATCCGCACAGCAGTCAGCTGTCTACGTGTCATTTCTCCTACACTGTCCTACATCTGCTGTCATTCTAGTTGCTGGCACGTCCCACTAGGTTAAAGCACTCGAAACCGACGTTACTTCACGTCTTCCGAGGGTCGACTGAGAGTGGTGGATTTGTAATTTGGAGGACACATAGGGAAGCGTGCTAAGTAGTGCCAGTGTTCTACACCTCAGGAGCACGTTAATGGATTCGAAAAATGGATTTATAAAATTACGTTTCTTTTAACACCCCAGGTGCAGGGCTACGACATTTTATGGTGCTTTGTGCGGCATGATAGACTTCGCAGTTGCATGACTGTACGCTGTTATGTTCTCCTTCGTGTTGCCGAACACTTGCGGAGGGTTGTTGAGCTGATGTCACCCCTCTATCTGTACTGTGCCCCGGGCTCAATCCAAATCCCAATCCACAGAAGGCATAGCATTAGAAAGAGTCTAGATCAAACTACACGATATTACACCCCCACAATTCATGAGTACTGGCGGTTGTAAAGTACAATTCAGACAAACGTGCATTGAGGAGAAGATTAAATCTGTAGAGAAACGTGAGTTGACGATGCTGGTAGAACATGACAGAGCGAAAGCATACGAAATCAGTCAGTGCATCGGACGACCAAATGAGCCGTTGCCGTTCTGATGGGAGATCGCTGTCACCCCCTGAGGTGCACCGCACGTACTGCAGATCAGAGTGGCGTTCCTGAATGAAGTTGGCCGGGCTCCTCCTCCCCGAGCAGGGGAGCTTAATACAACCCCTCTCCTGGAGGTGCAAGGGCACAAAAACGACGCATTTGTCCGTGCCACACTGGATGTCGTCGGTGCTGCGTACCTATGAGCAGTCTCGCTTCGAGACGATGTTCGACCTGGCCAGGAAGGCTGTAACTCCGGCCATGTGTGCACCGATCTGAACGACGTGGTCGACACCCGAGAAGAGCGCCATGGGGTTGAAGTTTGCTGGACACTTGTTGAACGCACCCAAGATGTCCACTGGCCATTCGCGATCTCGGTGGTGGTGTTGCACCATCCGGATCCCTCAGAGACAGGTCTTTCGGAGAGACAGAGGACCCGATGGGTAGGGAAGGAGGGGCTATTGTAGCTAGTAAAACGGATGTGGCAGGTGGGTTGAGACATTTCGGAGATGGAGATGGGGATGATGAGGAAAGATGGGGTTGGTAAGAGGAGGGCGTTGACTTTGACTGCGTTTATGAGCTGGATATCGAAACTGGGCAGCGAATGAGCCTATTTATTTACCTCGGGCCCAGCGCTATGAAGTTGGTGTCACATGTCACCACGGACCCGTTCGCTTCCGCAATGAAAAGGTATGGTAGGATGGCGTCGGCGAAGAAACTTTACGGCGTTGGCGATGACAAGGCTGCGCAGATACCATAGGCCTACAGATACCAGGGCTCAAAAAGGCGGATCGGGAATCGTTTCGTTGGCCGTGAGGCCGCGAAAGGCTGCAGGTGGGACAAGGCGACCAATTAGGGCGGCCGAAGATAGGTCTGAACATACACATGTGTCAGTCGTCTGTGGGTTCGTTATCAGTGACCTGTCGCCGATCGAAAGTTGTTCGGAGTAGCAAAAGGTAGTGCGGCTGAGATGAGAGCTCAGCGCTCATTCTCAAGAGCAGAATACAGGTATGACTCGGAAATGAACTGGTGAAACAGGCAGTTCAGGTGCGAAGCTGTATCGGACAATGACCTTTAGCCAGTCTCAAGTCGCTGGCCTTATGGCCCATTTCCCCCTGCCAGACAAACATGCTGCCAGACCTAATATTAAGGACAGTGTCGGGAAAAGGCGCCATTCGAGGCCGTTCATATCACCTCCCTTACTGTATTAGCTCATAAATGACATTGAGTAGATTGACCAGAATCACGTAATTGTTGTTTATTTTTCTCGAGTAAGCAAAAGAACAAAGCTTGGAACAAAAGGTCGGTCTTTGAGATCGATATGCATCATTCTTGAGGACCTAGGCGGAGACCAAGATTTGATGTTCTAAGGCGGAGATTTAATTTGGCGCCAGTGCGCCACGCCACAGCGCTAAAGGGTCACGCCACGCAAATGGTGTGGCACTCATTACCAAGCTCATTACTGTAATGCCCTGAGGTAGGTCTCAGACCAAGCCTCGGACTTTACTGTAGTAGTCCAGAAGCCCTAAACCTGTCCGTAGTAGACGGACGGATGTGGATAGAATATGGCATGTTGTGGCCATTATGGCCTCCTCATCAGCTGACTTGAACAACGTGAACTTGAATTGCACGATTAGCTTGAGTACTACCTGTGTTTTCGAGTTCGTCTTCGAGTTCAACTCGCGCAAAACCAACTTGAACTTTCTATAGATGTCGCCAAGGATGTTACAGGACACAAGCCAACAAGAGGAGCGTTCTTCATTTCTTCCACCCGCCGTGCCTGTGTCTTGTCCAATACTCATCGATCCTTTTCATTGTGTAATATTGTCGGCAGAGCTGAACTTGTTCTCGTCCACACTGGCAGGCTTGTCCATAGGCTAGGCGTAAGTCTCGTCACCTCGTGCGTTAACTAGACATTGAACTGGGCTTCCTGACATCCAAACTCAGACATAACGATCAACATCTCTAGATGGCTGAGTTTGTTTAGCTTCATATACGCACAAAGAACTCAGATGCTGAGTTGCCTCAAACTTGAAGTTGCCTTCTGTGTCGGGGAGCAACCAACGACGATCATCGAGATGACGTAAAACGTGATGGTCACATGGTCACGTGTGTAAGCCTCGTTGGTCTCGTTGGTTTTCCTGTGCGTGAGGTTACCCTCCATTGGAGGAACCTCGACAAGAACTTTCTGCGCGCAACAACGCGAATAGGACACAAGGCCTACGTAAGGTCTAAGGTTTTATGTGATTCTCTGCAGGACTCTTCGCCGATGTTGTGCGCACAAACGATTAACGAGAATACGCTCAATTCTCAGCCATCGGCGGGTTCGAATAGTCGGAAGGATACTTCACAACTAGAAATGTCGGTATCACCCGCGATCTCGCGCCGGGCGAGCTCCTCAACTTTAACGTCGTACTCCGCGACGAGATCGACCGCGTTCTTCTTCTCGTCGACACTTCCTGCAACCGCACGTTGGATTGCGTGTGAGTATGAGAGTATGAGAGTATCTGCTTTTCGCGCGAGCTCAGTCGATCTCTCGTAGCTCTGTGGGGCCGAGCAGGCCTGGCATGATAACGAAGATGAGAATGAGGGATTACGCGGTCGGACTTCGGAAGGCCGTCTAAACTTGGTAACAGTCGAAACCGCTTTACGTCTTCATTGCGGGTCCTTGAACCACCACGTTGACCGCTCAAGCTCGCCATGGCAAGAAAAGGAAGACACTTTCCCATCCAGTGCTATTGACGGGACACACGTCCAATCAAGTGTCCGATGTGATGCCTCTTGCAGTGGTTGCGGCTTCATGCTAAATGCGGACAAGCGAGGGCCACCCCACGATAAAAGAAAGGGGCATTTTGCACACCCCGTCACGATGCTCATTCACACTCATCATGACTTTATTCTCGCAGCTGTCGTTGGTTTCAGCGGCTTGGGATTATTTGTGATGCATGCACGCAGGTATAGCAAACGGCCATACCCACCGGGGCCTAGCCGTCTCCCGGTCGTTGGCAATCTATTCAGCATGCCCTCGCGAGAGGAATGGGTTACTTACAAGAAATGGTCTGATAAATGCGGTATGAACGCCTTGTCCACTCCCGTATTCACACTCCCCCTTGTCCAACTTAAATTAATTGACATTGGTTAGGGTCCGACGTTACACACGTCGATGTAATGGGGTCGCATATAGTTATCCTCAACTCGATACAATCCGCGAACGAGTTGCTTAATAAACGCTCCTCGATCTATTCCGATAGGTAGGACGAGCGACTGGTTCCATCGACAACCGAGTCTAATGCGCTTCTCAGACCAAAAAAGGTAGTAATGCGGGATCTGTACGTCCTCCGAAGTTTTCGTGCTAGTACTCGCTATCTAATCATTACCTCGAGCTTTGGAATGGACTTCATCATGGTTTTGGAACCTTATGGGTCCGCATGGCGCCACTTGCGCCGTGAATTTCGGGCAAATTTTCGTCCCGTTGATCTCGAGGCATACCGGCCCCTCGAACAACGAGCTGTCCGTCGTCTTCTTCGCAATCTGCTTTCTTCTCCGGATCACTTTATCCAGCACTTTAGACAGTCAGTCGTGCTATCCTAGTCCATCCCAGCTTCCGTTGATTTCATGGCAAAGTATGGCAGGACAAGTCATCTTGTCAATTGCCTACGGGATCGATGTCCTCCCAGAGAATGACCCATATGTAGCGGAAGCAGAAAAGATGATGCAGGCTTTAGCCTTCGGCACAACCAAGGAAGCCACACTTCTTGACTTGATCCCCTGGTGTACTGTTTGCTGCCACGTTATCTGAAAACCTGAAAACTGATAGATAATTGGACAGTGATCAAAATGCCGAGCTGCTTTCCAGGGGCCCGTTTCAAGCGCTATGCACAGGAATTTTACCCTATGGTCGTTGGTGCTGTAAAGACGCCATACGATAAAGTGAAGAGAGAATTGGTGAGTGTTCTTTCGGGTGTCTCGTTCCTTTATAATGCTGAGACGCTTGTGCTTAGGCATCTGGAGTGGCCACTCCCTCAGTTGCGGCGAATATTATATCGAGACTTGACGAGAACTCAACGGAGGAAGACCTATGGGTTGCAAAGGCTGTTCTGGGGTCGATATATTCGGGTGGTGCCGATACGGTTCGTTTAAGCCAACTATCTGACGTGGTCACAGTTTTCTTTTGCTAAGATATGCACATAGACGGTCTCTGCACTGGAGACATTCGTACTTGCAATGACACTGTACCCTGACGTGCAGCGCAAAGCGCAAGCTGAGATCGATCAGATAGTCGGCAGTTCGCGACTCCCGGAATTTCCGGACCAAGACAAGCTCCCTTATGTCGAAGCAGTACTCAAGGAGGTTTTACGCTGGCATCCGGTCACCCCGTTAGGTGTGTTCCTACCCACGTGACATTCCCGAGTGATAACAGGACTACTTTTCTAGCTGTGCCACACATGGTCACGAAGAGCGACGTCTACGAGGGGTATTACATCCCCGCGGGCTCGACAATTATACCAAACGTGTGGTATGTCTCTCACGAGAATACTTCTTCCACCGCAATCATGTATTCTTAGGGGAATGATGCACGATCCTGCAGTCTTCCCGGAGCCAGACCGCTTTTACCCTGAACGCTGGCTCACCCCAGGCGCTCCCGCTTTCCCAACCCAAGTGTTCGGTTTCGGCGCGCGGTACTGTCCTGGTCATTTCTTCGCCCGCGCCAGTATGTGGTTGAACATGGCGGGAATACTGGCCGCGTTCGACATCGCACCCACCGAGGACGGTCCACCAGAGGAGGAATATTCGTCGGGAATTGTGTCGTGCGTCGCGTCGCTTCGTCTCTGTTCCATTAAAAGCTGATGGTTGGTCGATTTTAGTTATCCAAAGCCATTCCGGTGCAATATCAGACCGCGTTCGGACACAACAGCTTCGTTGGTCCGGGCCACCGAGAGCGAGGTATGTGATCCCTATCGATTGCCGCAGTGCCGTACTGACAACGTCGATGATTCCCTGTCAGATATGCACTTAAGGCTTCGAATCTTTCGTTCGCTGTAGATGTCAATAAGGCTTGGTGGTAATTTGACAGACTCGTGTTGCGGAAATTCAGTAAGCTTTGCCACCACTGGAAGTGACAATAATGTCTCCTTTCGAGGGCAACTGCCCGTAGCGAAGGTCACTCGGATGATGATAGGATGTAAATGGCAGCTAGCTGATTCGAGTTGGTCGGAAAGAAGCACTGGATGTTGTCATGTTCTCGTGTAGAGCTGACAGAAAAACAAGGTATCTAATTGTTGTCGCGAGGTTGAACTCGGCAACCACGCCCCGAACGTCACTACGGCCGAGGAGACGCAGCGGGACACCCGGAAAGATGGGGGCGCGTATGCTGTAGTGGTTTGAGCTCGGAGCCTCGGAGAGGGGATCGAGCCCAGGGATGAGGATGCGTGTTCGTGTCCGCGGTCCAGGGGTGGCGGTACCAACCGGAAAGGGACCCAGGCTTGGTATTGCTCAGCCGCAACGACACACGAGTAACTTATAAGATGTGATGCACCTGACGTTAGGATGTGCTAGGGCACCCTCTCACTGCCCCAGGGTGATACCAAACGCAGTTGGGCCGGGCACGAGCGCGCAAGGGTATCGTTACTTGATGGCATACTTTGGGCACAGAGTTCCCCGTGAAAAGATAAATTGGAATTCTGCAAGGTTGCTGGAGACAATGACACAATGGGTGTCATACTACGGCCTACCGTGACATTTGGTTTAGTAGAAGGACGCGTTGTCCTTGCGCTATCGCATCACATTTTGTTATTGATTTTCTCGGTTCGGGGATTGAACAATCCCTGAACCGCTCATGCAAGCATAAGACGCATGGTTTATATTTATATTCCTATCTCTATCATCGAGCATTTGAATAGTGTGTGGCTGAGGTGTAAAGCCGTAAGAAAACATTGCTCATTTTGGGTCAGCCACCGTTCACCAAATTCCAATCCAATGCGGGCACATCGTCGATTTATTTATCTCCTCCGCAGAATGAAAAACATCTAGATAATATATGCACAGTACGTGTCTTCCCATGGTTATCCTACCTTCCGTCCTCACTGACAGGTTACTATGCAATGACCGACTTTCATCTTAACTTTTCTAGAACCTCACTTTTGCATCGCGCTGGTCAAAATCTGAAGTCTCGGCTCGTCCTTGGTCCCCACCCTTGCCATGACTAAACTACCTTGCAACCCGCGATCGATCCCTCTCTGCCTGCCCTCCTTCGGTAGGACAGGCATCTGCTTCTTGTTCCACCCCATCAGATTCACCCGTCTGGGATCACAAGTTTCCCACTCGTTCCGTCAGTGGGTGTAAAGTCGTGAGAAAGCGTTGTTTATTTTGAGTGTAGTAAGTTAGCAGACCCCGATATACTGTCCCACAGATGTGTGAACTTTCCATTCGCGGAAAGCACAACATTAGAGAGATTATAGCGTCAAAGGACTTCCGCAAGGTACATTAGTGGTTGATGTTGAGTATAATCAAGATGCAATCATGCAGAGGTCAAGATCGAGGGGCGGGACGAAATCCGTAGAGCAGCGTGCAGGTTGATGCCGATAACGAGGGCGTATGATACCAGTTAGCGCCATGAGTGACCAAACGAGACATCGCCGCTGTCCAGGGAGACGATAGGGTACACCGCACCCCCTGGGGTGCACCCCGCGCGAAGTAGATCACGGATACGACCCCCGATGAAGTGAGCTAGGCTACCCCTCCCCAACCTTGGAAGCTTGAGATAGCGTCTCTCGTAGAGCCGCAGAAGCGCAAGAACGACGTATTTATCAGTGCCCCAAGGGATGTCGTCCGTGCCCTGAACTATGGTGCGGTCTTCCGCCGAGGCTCGGTTGGAATCAGAGATTAAGGCCTCCAGGTTTTGAATTGACATATGGATCTGCGCAACGTAGACGATGCCCAAGAAGAGTCCCATTGGACTGAAGCCGGTGGGAGAGCTCTGGAACGTCAGAGAAGATGTGCCCACGCCGTTCACGGTCTCCGCGGCTGTGCTGCCCCATCCGGGACCCTCGAAGTGCGGGTTCTCTGAGAGAATGAGTGCCCATTGGGTAGGAAAGGAGGCGTGATTGTAGAACGCGACACCAATGTAACAAGCGGGTTGAGACATGGGATGGAGAAGATCGGATAACAAGAGATGAGTACGAGGAGAGAGTCGAGTCTGAGTGTGTTGTTGAGCTGGATATCAAAAATATGCAGAGAAGGTCCCTTCTTATTTATGGCTTGGAGATTCCAGCGCTAAAGATTGTGGACCCGCAGTTGAAGGCTGTACATATTGAATACAGGAAGCAGCGCACGACGACGAGCAGCCTGTACAGATTCACAAAGTCAATAGGTACCTGGGACTTAAAAATGAAGCCAGAAAGCATTTGATTTGGCGAGTGGCCACAAAAGACAGCGAGAAGGCGCATAAGGTGGTGGCGCCTACTACGACGTGGAGAGAGGTCAAAGCGTGTCCACATCCGACTTGTTGGTCATTCCATTACGCGACAGGATACGAGACAGCATCGAAGCCCGTCTCAGACTGATAGCTATTTAGAGAAAGGGGAGGGCCTCCCAAGGCGGGTGCACAGACCAAGTTGCAGATTATAGCAAGGATTATAGGAACTAGTAGATGAGGTCCTGGTGGCGGAACGGGATTCCCGCACCGGGGGTGGACCGGTTTGACTCCGGTTTGGGGAAAAAAAAGGTTTGACCACCAGAAAGAAATAGTGAATCCCATCTGTAATATTGGGAAGTGTCTGACCCTTGGTCTGACCATTTGATGTACACTGTCCATTTTGAACAAATATTTATTGTGAGCTACAAAAAAACACGGTGCTATCTAGATATTCTGCCCTTGCTGCCGTTGTTGTCGAGCGCGCGGGGTTCGGGGCAGCCGCAGCAGCGTTGCTATCCCCTTCCGACCTTCGTCACTGCCGCTGTTGTCGTTGTTGTTGCGCGCCGTGTTGGGGGTGGCGCCACGGCGGGGCTTGTGTATGTAGGGTGGCGATGGTGTCGGGGTGGCGGTCGCGGGCCCAGGGTCGTGGCGTAGCGGCGGGTTAGCAGTCGCGGGTCTTGCGTGCTATGTGGAGTTGCAAGGTTCGGAGCAGCAGTGGGGTCGCTCTTCGTCTCTTTGTCGTCGTAGGGGGTGCCCATGTCGTCGTCGCCGTCGTTGGGGGTACATGCGGTAAGGGCTGTTGCCGTTGCCATCATTGACGGCGCGCGCTGGATCGGTGATGATGCAGAATGCCCATCGTAGCCCGTGTCATCGTCAATGTCGTCGTCGTCGGGAGCTGGGTGCGGCATGGTGGTGGATGGTCCCGTCGCCTCGGGTGAGCTTGACCGAGTCTGTTGGCAGTCGCAGGCAGGCACGGCTCGGGAGAAGTGGTGGCCCTGCGGATTGACGTCAGATTACATGTGCTCACCGAAATTGTTCTTTCTTCGTGACGGTTATTCAACTTGAACAACGACTTAGACAAAGTGCAAAAGTGCAAAGGAAAACATTTCTTCCCACGCCCAGAACAAACAACGGAAAACGACTCAGCTTGGACTCCGACTCCTCCGAGGCACAGTACTGGGCACAGTAGTTGATCAAGACCTCTAGCAAGACTATGTGTGAGTTATTCATTTCACTTGTGACTTCGACATTTCGTAGGCCCCATCTAGGTGATGCTCTACGCAGCCTGGACATCAAGGCACCCCTGACAATGACTTGGGAGATACACGCTTCAGCCCCACGCCGCGCCCTCGATAACGACGACGACGACAGGTTCTGCGACAGTGGCACTTTGCTTCCGTTGCCGTTGCCAGCCCCGCGCACCCGCGACAGCGATGACGGCAGGGACAGCAATGGAGCCACCCACCCATCATCGTCACCTGTCGCGCACGTCCCCGGACTGCGAGGGGCATTTGGCCGCACTAAACCGTGCAGGCCCGGACGACGACGAGACCGCGACGAGGGTGCGGCGGCAGCGGCGCCGTGCGTGCTTATATCGATGACTACGGTAGTGGCGGTGTCGGGACCACCCGCCAACGCAGTCCCCTGCCGCACTGGCACGCACTCCCTACGGCGACGACGACGACGACGACACACGACGCAGGGCACTCCGCGCCGGTCCCGGCCCCGCGCGCACCCCGACGGCATTGGCCGCAACGGAGAGGACTCCGCACCAGCGCCCTTCCCAGTGCTGATCCCCCGCACCTCCGACAACGGCGATGCCGACGACACTACCCACTACCCGTTCGTGCTGCTGGCGGCGACGACGACACGGGCTGCGGTGGAGGGCACTCCGCACCAGTTCCGGCTCTGCGTACTCGCGCAGTCCTCTACCGTGCCCATCCCCTACGACGACGATGACAACGACGAAGGGGCCAGGACAGTGACCCTGCTGCGGGCCAGCCTCAGCCTGCGGCGGCTCTGAACTGTGCGGCCCAACGACGAGGGTAGTGATGATAGACAGTTTATTGCATATCTAGAAGTAGTGTTGTTGTGTACTGTGTACCTCAATAAATCGTCTTATTAGTATTATTTTTGAAAAATGAAAAACATACGTGAGAGCGACATACCATAAAAGGAAGGTAGGTAGGAGTGGTGGTTCACATGACCGAAATCGAAAAGATCGACCTCCGGTATTTTATTTCAATTCCGCCACCCCCGTTCAACATCTGCAATTCAAGTGTGGAGCCAAGTGTGGAGCTGCATCAGATCGTTCGACGATGGCTGTTGAAAGAGCGTCTTGTCTTTTTTCTTTGCATCTAGCACGTCCTGCTACAGCACCCCACCCCGTGGCTTTTCTCCTTTTGACTTCACTATCGAACTATGACAGAGATACATTGCTCACTTACGCACCTTACTTATGTCCTACTGCATGGAGGGCACGCGATGCTTTACACACCCCTACATCTTACGTTTACGGTGATTATTACGCTGTCCCAGGCGCTCCTTACGTACGACCCCCTTACCTGGTACTGTCCCGGAATACAAACGGTTCCCAAAAACAAACAAAGTAAGCAGGGAAATCACATCCCCTGTTAATAATTACAGGTACCCACGCTGGTAACTCATGCCGTTACCCGTCACCGGGAATTTGCCCAAGCCTCGTTGGTCTGTGAGTTCGACGTCGCAATCTGAAGAAATTCAGGTCTACTCTGACTCTCAATCTTTAGTACCTAGCGGTAGGGGCACTTTGGTAGAAGCTTAAACTTTAACTTGAGGCTCTCATGTGGGCGTCCTTATGGGCATTCACACTACTCTGACGGCGTTGTATTTGCTTGGGCGCAGCCCGATGACCTTATTCCACATGACACCGATTTATGGTGCACGTCAAGGTAAGTTACACGTTCTTTTTTTCTGATCCATGTTTATTCCGGGATACATATTAAAGATAACTATGGTGCACACTCATCTCTAGATCCAAGGAGATAAATGAGTTCCTTGTGGACTGGGTTTAATGAATCAATGCTGTACGATTTCGGATACTGTATTCGCAAGACCCTCTCGTTTGGGTATAGTCAGCTCGAGATCCGTTTATAATCTCTTTCGTGTTCAAACTGAGGCTGCACTGGGCTCGTCTACAACCCAGGTTTCTCACCATGCTAACTAAGCGTGCGATTTTGGCCTCGTAGGCCGTGCGCGCCCTCTCCTCTCTTGCTTCACCAGTAGACAGGCTCGTAATCCAAGACACTTTCTCTTACCTGGCGTCAAACCACACCTGCGCTGGCCCAGAGTCGACAGAACAGCTAGCTCCCACCTCAGAGGCCCAAGTCCTCCTCGACGACGCCGTATTCGTCGGTATCCGAAAAGGCGTAACGGATCAGTTCTTGGGCATCCCCTTCGCACTTCCGCCGTGGGCACCCTTCTTTCGCTGTCCTATATAACTCCTCACGCTGTTGTGCACACAGCACGAATGAGCGGCGGTTGCGCCAACCAGTGCCCCCTCCGCCGTACCAAGGCCTCTATAACGTTCAAGAATTTGGCAAGTCTTGCCCACAGCAACGTCTGGATCTTCCAAAATGGCCGGATTCGCAGCTGACCAAAGATATCGACGGCGTCGTGAATGTACTCTCTGAAGGTCTTACACCCGCGGACGAGGACTGTGAGGGGAATGTTGTCCTCCCTATCGGTCGCGAGTGAACTATTTTCCAAGGTCTGACCATCAACGTTGTGAAACCCTCCAGTGCCACACCAAACTCTAAGCTCCCCGTCATATTTGTGCGTATCTAGGTACTCGCTGAGTGCCATGATGTTTACTTGGATAACCACATCGTTCCAGTGGATTTTCGGCGGTGTTTTCGAGATTGGTGGCCCCTCTGCGTTCGTCTTTTTCTTTCGATTCGATTCTACGACGTCTGAGATCTCTCCGCAGTTATGATGGTGGCAGTTTCGTTGCTCGTTCTATTGACCTTGGGCAACCAGTCATTTACGTCGGTGTGAATTATCGGTGAGGTTTGATATCCCCAAGGCGAGGGCTTCTCTCTAATACCCACTATTTTCAGGCTTTCTGGTATGATGGGTACCTTCTTCCCGCATGGATCGGGCTCTGATCTCTGTCCTCTCAGCATTCGGTTTCTTGCCTGGAAAGGAGGTCAGGGCGGAGAAGGTCGGAAACCTTGGTCTCCAAGACCGTGAGTAAACGGCACTCTTGCCTGGCGTGTTTCACTCATACTCGTGTTGTCCACAGAACGCCTTGGGATGAAGTGGGTGCAGACCTACATATCTAAGTTCGGTGGTGACCCATCGAAAGTGACTATGTGAGCAAACACCTTGTATCACACTTCGTTGGTCCTGTCGACTAACTCGGGTTACAGCTGGGGAGAGAGCGCTGGCGCTATCTCTGTGGCTCTCCACATGCTGACGAACGACGGGAATAATGAAGGGCTGTTCCGTGGCGCAATCATGCAGTCCGGTGGACCCATCCCCGTTGGAGACACAGAGAACGGGCAGCGGTACTATGACTTCATGGTCGAAAAGACCGGTTGTAGCAATTCGACGGACACGCTCGACTGTCTTCGCAAGGTGCCATACACCACGTTCAAGAAAGCGATGGATGACTCTCCGAATTTCTTCGCGTATCAGGTGAGGGCTATGGTCTTTTGTCGCTGTGTGATCAAGTGCTTGATAGCCCCACAGGGACTTGCGCTGGCCTGGTTACCCCATATCGATGGCGTCTTCCTGACAATGCCTCCACCATATTCTGTCTTGCGTGGCCATGTGGCGAACCTACCGATGATTACAGGTGTGTTCGCTGAGTTTGTTCACGACTCTGACAAAAGCTGACCCGGCATGTCAGGAAACTGCGACGACGAAGGCTCGTTATTCTCGATATCCACGACAAACATTTCGTAAGTGGGAACCACCGCACGTTGATGCACATAGAACCCTACCTCCCTCACAGGACCACGGCCGAACTGAAGGACTATGTGAAACAGTACATGGTGCCGGGAGCCAGAGACAGCCTAGTCGACATCCTTCTCAACTACTACCCGGATGACCAGCGGGCCGGGTGTCCTTTCGACACTGGACTCAAGAATGCACTCAGTACAGTCGCTCGCACCCAGAGTCACATTTTAGAAATACTCACACGATGCATGGGTAGGTCCACAATTTAAGCGTACGGCCGCTCTTCAGGGCGATTTCATGTTCCACGGCCCGCGTCGGTTCTTCCTGAAGAACAGGGCCAACAAGCAGAACGCGTGGGGGTTCAGTACGTTGATCCATGATGAGGTTCGACCCACTGCCAGTGCTTATTTTACCCGCGTACCTCGTAGTCCATAAGCGCGGCAAGGATTTGCCCTACCTCGGGGCGGTAAGGGCCTGAATTACTTCCCACGCCTGTCCCAGGCTGACATCTTGCATCGCATTTCAGGCCCATGGGACGGACCTTCTCAACTCCTTTGCCATGGGCCCTGCTCTCTCGGAACTCAGGGACTATTTCATCCGATTCACCAACAACCTCGACCCTAACGGCAAGAATGGTCTTGAGGTCCCGTGGCCTTACTGGGACCCGAATAAACCCAAGGCAGTCATCTTCCAAGACGACGTTCTCTTCCCGGTTGTCATCGGTGATGACAACTACCGCACCGATGCGCTTAACTTCGTCGCGAATATGTCCATACTTGGCCCCATCTAAAGCAGGAATACGCGAAGAAAGCTATAGATCGGGTTACAAAGCATACGTCGCTCTTTCAGTTATCTTAAATGGGGTCTTGCTTGATCTTGGACTCGTCCCAGGCAAAGGAACTCTTGAAGGAACTCATCTGATTTTGTGCTTGCGTTTGAGGGGCGGACATACTGTACGAGGTGGATTGTACATTGGGAGTTTTGTTCTGGATGATCGGTAGTGCTAGATAAAGTGACCTTCTGTACTCGAATCGGTGTAAATAGTAGGACCGATCTAGGCTAGACGACGCTTGAGACGACGTACAGTAAGACTCCCTTTTCAAAGGAAGCGTAAAACATCACACGGTCACGATGTCACGCGTGACCCTCAGTAAAAAAGGAAATCCGCTAAAAGTCGGCTGTGGTCAAATTTGAGTCGATCGAGGTCAGAAATCTCGCAAATAGTCAAAATTTAGTGAACTTTGGTCATTGTCGACTATCTGTGACTATTTCCTGAAACCGAGTCATCCGACAGTCATTTCAAGTCATTTCAGGACAAATCCGTAGTCAAATTTTGCCATTTCGTAGTCCAATCCAAGTTGTTCGACAGTCGCTTCTAGTCATTTTTTGCCACACAGAAAATCCATTCATTGCAAAAATATAATATCTACGGGTAATATACAAATTGAGGGTAATTACAGGCCTCCGCCACCATCGTCGTCGTCGACTCGTCGGGGCGCTGTGCGAATAGAGCGTGCTGCCACCACTTGCGCAATCGGGCTTCATGACCGCGTCTTCCCCCGTTCCCTGCCAACACCCTATCGTGGCTGTGTCCTCGTCGTCGCACGTGCTGCTCGGTTGGCTTGCATTGGACCCACAGCGGTGGTGGCCGTAGTCGCAGGTGGTTGTGGGTCGACGTCGGGCGGTGACGGATTCGGTAGTGGCATTGCGGATGGTGGGTGTGGTGTAGGTGTGGTGCGGTGCTGAGGAGGCTGTTTGTGAATATGTGCCGGCAGACGCATGTCAGTCTGTATAAGGGGGGGTCAGTGGAGCACACAAGGGGCAGGTTCAAAACACTGCTCGCACGCACTTACAACCCATGGCGACAGCTGGGCATCCAGGTCGTCTGCTATGGGCAGTGAGGTTGACAGGGTGCTAACTTGTTGTCTTAGATTGTAAACTAGAGTGAAAGTACAGCAGTGGCAGGAAAATGAGGGAGAAAGAGAGTGAACGAAGTCGGACGAGTTTTGGACTTAGACGAGTGTTCAAGTTTGCAGTAACGGACGCAGGACGAAACGAGAACAAACTTCCCACGCCTAGATACTCGACAAATCAACGTGACCGTACTGTAAGTTGAAACAAACATTGTCCTTCCTATTTGCGTACGCCCCACCTTTCCCCCCATTTTTTTTGTGAAGGTCGCGCCTCCAAACTCAACCACTCTACTGCTTCAGAAGTGTAGGTTCAACAAGGAGAATCATACAACGTACTCATACCGTTGCCACGCAGCCACCACACCTCTTCGTCCTTCGTTGACATTACCGGCCCAAGTGCCACCACGTCGCTGCAGGTTGTAAGTGCGTGCGAGCAGTGTTTTGAACCTGCCCCTTGTGTGCTCCACTGACCCCCCCTTATACAGACCGACATGCGTCTGCCGGCACATATTCACAAACAGCCTCCTCAGCACCGCACCGCACCTACACCACACCCACCATCCGCAATGCCACTACCGAATCCATCGCCGCCCGACATCGACCCACAACCACCTGCGACTACGGCCACCACCGCTGTGGGTCCAATGCAAGCCAACCGAGCAGCACGTGCGACGACGAGGACACAGCCACGATAGGGTGTTGGCAGGGAACGGGGGAAGACGCGGTCATGAAGCCCGATTGCGCGAGTGGTGGCGGCACGCTCTATTCGCACAGCGCCCCGACGAGTCGACAATGGCGACGGTGGCGGAGGCCTGTAATTACCCTCAATTTGTATATTACCCGTAGATATTATATTTTTGCAATGAATGGATTTTCTGTGTGGCAAAAAATGACTAGAAGCGACTGTCGAACAACTTGGATTGGACTACAAAATGGCAAAATTTGACTATGGATTTGTCCTGAAATGACTTGAAATGACCGTCGGATGACTCGGTTTCAGGAAATAGTCACAGATAGTCGACAATGACCAAAGTTCACTAAATTTTGACTATTTGCGAGATTTCTGACCTCGATCGACTCAAATTTGACCACAGCCGACTTTTAGCGGATTTCCTTTTTTACTGAGCGTGACCGACCTCAGTTTCACGATCAGGTGATTCCGTCTCTGCAGCCTGAGGCTCCCTTGTCGTTGCGCCGTGTAAGAGACTATGATTACGCATCACGTTTTGTTTCCCACACCCACCTTCCCTTTTTATCCCAACTTCGCGTCTCGTTACACTCTGCGTAACACTCTGCGTAACGAGACACGAAGTTTGGATATAATAGGAAGGTGGGGTGCACGTGTCTCTTACGCGCGGGCCGGCGGGAAGGAGTCTGGCTTGGAGTCTGGTCTTGATTGTGGTTCTAGTTTTACTCATAAGAAAATTTCTTTCTTTCGTACTTACATACCTCATAGTCCTAGAATATATCCTACAGGTATATACACAAATACTATTAGCCGTTTCTCCCAAAACGTTGAGTCGCGCTTCCCGCACTGGCACTCCGCTGAGCCTTGCCTACAGCTGTAGTACAGCACCGACTACCATCGAACTGCATATGATCTTTGTTTCTCGCGTTCTTTCTGAGCTAGAGAGCCCTTACAAACTTCTTACTCCAAATATTGTCCATATACTAACCGCGCCAGATAGTCCCAATTCTTCTTCGTTTCCACCCTCCCCGCCCCTGCGATGTGAGGCATGAATAAGCTTTGGGAATGTCTCATATGGTTGAACTGTGTATCTGGGTAGTGAGTGCAAGAAGCTGTGCTACCGTGTGTCCGTGGCATTGCTTGGCTTGAGAACCGATTATGCGCCATTTACCTAACCGCTCACCGCAGTCCCACCGCCATGGCCGACCGCTAGCTGGAGATTTCGATCATCGGGGGTTTGGGGATTGGGTACTTGTAGTTGTAGGCCGTGCGCAAGCCCGTACAGTCATGGGAGGGACCATTTGAAGTACGCCGGGCCGCCACCTGCTGGGCCTTGATAGCCAGTCAAATGGACGCGGTTGAGCGTGGTGCATGCGCTCTGCAGTGCTGCCTTCTTGTGGACTGTTGAGAACTGAGACCCGTACCGGTCCCCTGGGGACCACATGAGGTGGATCCTTGTGTCCAAGTAGCGGGAGCAGTCTAGGGATGAGGTGGGCAGATGATAACCGCCTGATTGTCAAAGGAACGTATTACTTGGTGATCGCGTGCAGCGCCGTGTTATTAATGTGCAGACCAAGGTGTAGACGTCTGCCGCGGCGGGGGGTAGGTATTCTTCTGTGTAAAGGGACGTCAACCATTCCGCAATCCGTGCTAGACCAAAGACGGCGACGTCGTGTCGGTGCCAAGGCACCAACTCCTTATCGTGTCCGCAGTCTCCCCTCCTCTGTTTTCAGTGAGGATGGCGGCGGACCGTTTTATTGTCGTACGGGCCGTCACTTGTTAGACTCGGAGATGGTGCAGTGATGGTGCCAGTGCTTGTGCCAGTGCCGATGACACGGATTAGTAAAATACTCAAGCTGGCTGCTTGGACACAAAGCCCTTTCACCGTCTCTTTCCATTCGTACAGGTGTGATCAGTTGGGGGCTTCCCAGGGGGCGACGGTTGTCTTGTCGGCGCAAGGGGCCGTGGGTGGAACCCCTGCTCCGAGAGCTTCCAGGGCGTCGCTGGGGCCTGTCTAGGCGTGTGGCCACCATTGGCATGCGCGGGATGATTCACAGGGTAGTGAGTGAACGTAGGTGGTCCGCGGGTGTTGTTGCAACTAATTATAACTTGAATGACTTAAGGTTGGTCACTTGACAGGGCCGACTCGTAACGCATAATGCATAACGCGTAACGGAAGATGCTGTACCTTGAAAATTGCCACGATGGACGATCCGCTGACCATTCGCGCTGTGATATTCACTTCTCTCTCTTCGAATCGAGTCGGTACTCGCTGCCTGTTCGTGCCCAGGCAGCCCAATTTGGCGATGTCTCCGCGCCCCACTTCCGGCGTCTTCTTGAGTGCACCACTTCCCAATAGGGAATCCACCTTCGCAAATTCAAGTTGTAGTATCAGGTTTGATGATCAGGCCAGCAAATGATTTCATTTGATGTGTGACAATTGCTCTGAGACTGCCACATACTGTGTAATCGTGCATCTAACCTGGAATATAGAAGGGACTTCAGGGGAGAACAGTGGCCTGGTGGGAACTTGAACGCGGTCGCCTTGCCCTACCCGAGTGCCCGCTGTGCGTATTTTTCGCCACCCATCTAGTGCTACCACCCTCGCATATAACTACGTGAAACTGTGCAAAATGCCTGCGATGTCATTTCAACCCATCCTCGATGCAGCTCTCGCGGACTACAGCAAGCATGTTGGGATAGACCTGGCTATGAACCCCCTTACTGACGGCCTTCGATCTTGCGATTCTCCTGATGACGTCCTTAAGGTGCTTGAGGACAAGGCCAACCAATTCAAAGACTTTCGCGACGGAAATCGCAAGTTTCTCAACTGGCTTAGCCCGGTGGTGAAGGTCGTCCATACGTTGTCGGGTGTTCTTGACGCATCCATTGCCTTAGTGAGCCGAAATATCTTTCCATTCACACTGGCATTTTCAACAATTCGTTACCAGGTCCCGTTCGGACCAGCAAAGGCGATTTTTGCTGGTGTGGATGTCCTCATCACAGTTCGTATCCTATTACATTCCGAGTCTCAGACTGCATCGCCTCATTATATCTGGATGGTAAAGGCAGCCGGTGGCGTCAGCTCGAGCTACGATGCGCTCGTCGACTTGTTTGAATGCCTCGGAAATTTCTTCAAGCGCCTTCGAATCTACACCGACCTCCCCTTGTCCCCTTCGGTGACCGAGATAACTGTAAAGATAATGGTCGAATTACTCTCCGTTCTTGCACTCGCTACCAAACAGATTAAACATGGTAGACTCAGTAAGTGGGTCCGTCTTTTTGATAGTACGTGAAGGCTCAAAGTTGCGCAGAGAAATTCGCAAGGAAGCTGCTAGGAGAAAGCGAGATCGAGAGCGTGTTACGGAGGCTGGACCGTCTCACACAAGAGGAAGGTCGGATGACTATGGTCCAGACGCTCGAAGTTGTCTACGGACTTGTGAATAACGTTAAGGTGGTCATAAATGGTACGCAAAGGTTCTCAGTCGGTAATAGGCGTCCAAATGGAGAGTTGTCTTGATAGATGGTAAAGCGTCGGTGAACGGCATCTGGAAGGCGTTGGGTGAGCTCTTACCGTGATCGACCCGGGAGGCGCCGCAGAAATTGACCAGGACTGTAGACATAATACAACAGATTTCGAACGATATAAACAAGATGAAGCGTTCGTTATCAATCCATTCTGCAATTGTGGTTCCGTGGCGCTAAAGTTGGACTTGGACACAGGTGATCGCTTGCAAAGGGAATCCCGGAGTTGGCTCACCCCTCCTGATCCGTCACCCAACTACAACATTGCGCGTGAAATCCATCAAGACGGAACCGCAACGTGGTTCTGCGAGGGAAGCGTCTTAGCTGAGTGGAACGCGAAGAGTTCCTTGTTATGGATTCACGGAAAACGTGAGTATTCAATATCGGGCCTACGACAATCATCATTCATTTCCCTCGCTGTAGCGGGTTCCGGAAAGACCATTCTGATGTATGCGGCGTTTCACCGCCTTCGATTGTAGATATTCACCCATCCTCCTAGGTCCACGATCATTCGAGAAATCGACAGGATGTGCAAGGCCGGACTAGCTTTGATGGCCTACTTTTTCTTCGACTTCAGGGACACCAAGAAGCAACATCGCCGTGATCTCCTCTCCTCCATTCTCTTCCAGCTCAGCGCCAGGTCTGATGACTGCCATCATATTTTCTCTCGTTTCTATTTGGGCCACGACGAAGGAGCACAACAGCCTTCAGACGACGCGCTCTCTCAGTGTCTGGCAGACATGCTCAAAGTCGAAGGACAGCCGGCGACGTACATCATCATAGATGCTCTCGATGAGTCCCCTAATATCTCCGGGATGCCGACCGCTCGTGAAAATGTGCTCAATTTCCTGGAAGATCTCGCCAATTTAAAACTTCCGAATGTACATATATGTATTTCCAGTCGGCCGGAGTTCGACATTCGGACAATTCTCGAACCTTTGGCGCTATTCCGTGTTTCGCTCCATGAAGAAAGTGGACAAATGTCAGACATCTCAGGATACATCAAATCAATCGTACACTCGGACCAAAATATGCGACGATGGACGGCGGGGAATAAGGAGCTGGTCATCAACACACTTTCAGAGAAAGCAGACGGCATGTAAGCGATTCCTCCTATGGTTTCTCTGGTCTGCTGCCTAATATACCATAGGTTCAGTTGGGTTTACTGCCTATTGCACATCTTGCGCCGGTCCTTCCCCGCAAGCATCCATAGTATTTTGGACCACTTGCCCGAGACGTTAGACGAAACATACGAACATACGTTACGTAGGATCGACAAAGTGAGGCGACAATTCGCACACAGACTCCTCCAATGTCTCGCCGTGTCTGTTCGACCACTTCGCGTTGAGGAGCTTGCAGAGATTCTGGCAGTCCGGTTCAATTCAGGAGCGCTCCCACAGTTCAACACGGGCTGGCGACTAGGCGATGCGGAAGAAGCTGTACTTTCCGCGTGCTCCAGTCTCGTCACCGTCATCAACGTGGACGGGTCTCGAATCATTCAGTTTGCCCATTTTTCCGTCAAGGAGTTTCTCACATCGGATCGCCTGGCCACCGCGAGCGAGGATCTCTCTTACTATCACATCGTCCCTCACATGGCACATACTACACTCGCGCAAGCCTCCCTCAGTGTCTTACTTCAACTCGACGACCGCATCGACAAAGAGAGCATTAGGAACTTTCCGCTCAGTGATTACGCCTCACGACACTGGTTCGAACACGGCCGGTTCAATGACGTGTCATTAACCATCCGGGATGCCACTCATCGCCTGTTTGATCGAGAGCGGCCACATTTTTCTGCATGGGTCTGGATATACGACATTGACCCCCACGTCTCTGGAAACTCTCGCTGCGCGGGTACCATCTGATGGCCCACGCGTCGACGTTGCTGCCCTACCCCCTTGGGAGGTACCTAACTGGGCGGATAGGGTCACGCACTTGGGAGTTGGACCGCCCGAGGAACGGAGGCTATGGACACACACGGTCACGCGTGATGCGGTCGGCCGAAGTTACTTAATAGTCCACGTACAGGCTGTCGTTCGCACTCGGGACGATGGCCCAGACATCCCGGTGGGCGCAGCAGCAGCCACCTATTCCGCAGGGGGGGCGGCTCCAACGCATTCGAGCTGGGCGATGGGCTTGGGGGTCGTGCAGTTCGACGCGGATGTCTTTGGACTTGCCAAAGCTGCCGAATCCCTCGCCATGTACTATACAGAGGAAGTGCCCCTCCCCGAACGTATTTACTTGTTCTCTAACAGTGCTTCGGCTCTCCGGGCGGTCAAAAACCCCCGTTCTACCACAGCTCAGTCGAGCGCGCTCATGTTTCATCAGGCGCTAACTACACTTACTCTGCGTCACCGGCGCTTTCGTTTGTTCCTGGCCTGGACCCCGGTGGACGCTGAACTAGTCGGGCAAGACATGGCACGGGAACGGGCGACCGAGGCCTGCACGCGAGACCCCCCTGATGGGCTGGACCGCATTCAGTCTGCAGCATTCCAGAAGTCACGCGCACGCACCCTGGCCTTCCACAAGTGGAACCAACGCTGGTACGGACAACGGCTCGTCCCTGTCTTCCGACACCAGGTCCTGGGGGAACGACTGTCCTTCCACCAAACTTACTCTGACGTCCTCCCCCCGGACCCAAGACGCCCTCACCCGCTTTGGAAGGAGGCGACAACGACCAAAATAGTCAACGGCAGACGCATACCAGCACACACCCGCCGCTCTACATCCACCCTCATGCAAATCGCCACTGACCACGCCTTCACGGGCACATACGTCCAACGGTTTCGCAGGAACGATCCACCCGAAAACATATCCTGCCCATGCGGACACCCGATCCGAGACTCTGACCACGTCATCCGTCATTGTCCCCGCTACACGCGCGACCGCATGGACACCGCCATCCTCTCAGCCGCCTTCGCCCCCGTCAATCCCCTCTACCCACTCCCCGACCTCCTTTCCACACGTGACGGGGCGAACCGGCTTCTTAATTTCCTGGACCAGACTCGCGCACTCTCAAAACCGGAGACCGGCCCCCCTATACCCGTGCCCCCCGAACCCGACTAGGTGGGCACACACTGAGGTCTGGTCGCCTCGTTTCGTCTCTTCTGGATTCGGACTAACGCTTTGTGTACCACACACCCATATGTATCTGTCTGCGGACTTCTACTCCGTTCCCCACGAGGGTTCGTCTTCCCACCATGACCCGCTTCCGTCTGGACTCGATTCCCGTCTCGTTACTTACGGCTGCGGGGGCACCTTACTTTACAAGGTCTCGAATGTGTTTCTTAAGTGTAGGCGCAACGCTACGACCGGTCTGTAACCCTGTTATGTACCCCGGAATAAACATGGATCCAAAAAAAAAAAAAAAGATATACGACATTGACGACCCCTGGGGGAACCCCATGTCTACGAAGCACCCTGAGCGACCAGAAGCATCCCCGTTATATTACGCCATACATTGTCGTCTTCCCTGGCTTATTGAACACCTGATTACTACCTACCCAGGGGATCTTGACGCCAGGGGAGGGTATTGTCAGACCCCATTCATCGCAGCGTTCTACATTGGCGATATCGACGTTGGCTGCTCGCTTCTTCGGCGTGGCGCTGATGTGAATGTCTTGGATAGCGCGGGAGACAACCCACTGCACCGAGCATCAGATGGTGGACGCGTTGACATTGTGCGGTTGTTACTCGAGCACAACGCAGATGTCGATCTTCCAACACAATTTGACTGGACGCCATTGGCTGTGTCTTCCTCTGTCGGACACGTGGAGATATCGCGGCTACTAATCCAGCAGGGGGCGAATGTGAACTCTCGAAACTCGGAGGGCTGGACCCCACTAAATATAGCGTCGGGAAACGGACAATTGGATGCCGTCCAGCTCCTAATTGACAGCGACGCAGACGTGGGCCCACCCAATAACATAGGTGGGACCCCGTTGCATTCAGCAGCGAGCATTGGCCGTCTTGACATCGTGAAGCTCCTTCTCGAGAGTGGCGCGGATTTCGACATACGTAATGAAGACGGGAAGACGGCCAAGGACCTAGCATTCGACAAAGGGAAACTCGAGGTCGCAAACTTCCTATCCGGACACGCGGCAAGTGCGTCTCTGGATGGCGTAGTGAGGTCATCCACATCGATCCTCCAACAACGGAATAATACTTTTCAGCCGCTACCGAAACGTGGAGAGGTGAAGCCCTCCGACCACGGGCAGCCCTCGCTGTACACCGCGTCAGAGAATGGACAACTCGACATCGTACGGTCACTACTTAACCGAGGTTCGAATGTCGATGAAAGGAACGGCAGAGGTATGACCGCATTACATGCGGCATCGGTCAAGGGCAGACTAGAAGTGGTAAAGTTGCTAGTTGAGCGCGGTGCGTACGTGAACTCGCGAAGCAAATTCGGCTCGACCCCGCTGCATGTTGCGTCAAGATATGGTCATCCGGAGGTCACGCGATTGTTACTCGATCACGGTGCTGACGTGAACGCAAAAACGAGGGACCAGCGGACCCCATTGCACGTCGCATCGTCGGGGGGGTACCTCCACGATGACCTCCGCTCGGCCCTGCTCTTAGTAGAGCGTGGTGCGGATGTGGATGTCCGGAACGCCAGTGGGCGGACTCCAAGACAACAGGCGATAGTATATGGAAACCACAGGATCGCGGAGTTCTTGTCGGGGTGTGCCAGTACCGGTGGTACCGTCACGGTGAAGCACAAATGAAGCGTAGGCCTTGGGACATGGGCCGGGGTCACCGGTCGCTGGTCCGTAGAGTTGTATTCACCCGATTTTGATACCTCCTACAAATTTTACCGCATTACCGTGACCGACATTGATACGACTACGGGAAATAGCAGAAGCCAGTTGCACCATGATGGTAGTGTGCTCACTGAGTTTTTCCGGACTGTGATATGTACCGTCACTGGCACTCGCGGTGATTGGTGACCCCTTGGGTGACCCAGTGCCCTGACTCGGAGTCACTTGAGGGCAACCCGGCGTACAGTACCCGCCACAAGCCGTACCCCGAGTCTCAAGCTCAAGATCTAGCAGTCCCGCCATTACGGCTAGTACGTTGCTAATCCTGAGACCATTGGCCTACTCGGAGGTATTTTACACTATATCAGGCAACAGCGTCGACTTAGATGGCTTGCCTTTCGCGCGCGACTCCACATCCTCGATGACCCCAAGGATGACCCTCTATTCGATCTTCCAGATTTTAAACGGCCATGCTTTCGAGACGGAGTCAGAGGAGGTCTTTCTGCTGGAGAATAGATCCTGATTAAGCGTACGCAACATCACGCAGCCTTATTGCTTCCATTCGACGCTGCATTCGCCCAGCTCTTCTCCCCCCACGTTTTGTAACCTTCCAGTTGACGAACTACGATCCGCTCCTTCAATCTTCAAGGCTGGGTGGTTTCCACCTCTTGGCTCATCTGTTCAGGCTGTCAGCTGTCCGCATGTCACTCCGCCTACATTGTCCTACATCCCTTTCACTCCAATTGTTGCCACATCTCAGGCTAAAGCACTCGGAGTCAACTATGTTTTCCGAGGGCCGACTCGAGAGCGGTGGATTTGGAAATTGGAGGAAGGGCTTAGGGAAGCGTACTAAGTAGACTTCTACAACTCGCTCGCGTTGGATCCGAAAAATAAATATTGAAAAGTCCATTTCTTCTAATACCTTCAGGTGCAGGGCACCAACGACATTCTGTGGTGCATTACGTGGCATGATAGGCAGCTGCACGACCCTAGACTGTGATGTTCTCCTCCGTGTTGCCGAACCCATGCACAGGGTCGTTGAAGTAATGGCGGATGTCAGACGAAAGACGGAGCACGTAGCCTCTACGCAGTACTGTGCCCAGGCTCAATACGAATCCCAATCCACAGAAGGCATATCATTAGACAGAGTATAAATCCAACTACTCAATACTACTCCCCCACAATTCATGAATAATTGTTGTAAAGTAAAATTCAGACAAACGTACACAGATCAACATTGAGGAGAAGATGAAATCTGCCTAGATGTGTGAGCTGACGACGCTGATATGACACCGCGAAAGCATACAATCGGTCAGTGCATTGGACGACCAAATGGGCCATTGCCGTTCTGAAGGGAGATCACTGTCACCCCCTGAGGTGCACCGCGCGTGCTGCAGATCGGGGTGGCGTCCCCGAATGAAACCGGCCTGGTTCCTCCTTCCCAAGCCGGGGAGCCTAATATAACCTCCCTCCTGGAAGCGCAAGCGCGCGAAAACGACGCATTTGTCCTCGCCCCACTGGGTATCGTCGGGGCTGCGCACCTATGAGCAGTCCCGCTTCGAGACGACGTTGGACCTGGCCATGAAGGCTGTAACGTTGGCCATGTGTGCATCGACCTGAACGACGTGGTCGACACCCGAGAAGAGCGCCATGGGGTTGAAGTTTGCTGGACACTTGTTGAACGCACCCAAAATGTGCCCCGGCCATTCGCGATCTCGGTAGCGGTGCTACACCATCCGGAATCCTCGAAGACAGGGCTTCCGTGGAGAAAGAGGGTCTGGTTGGTGGGGAATAAGGGGTGAGTGTAGCTTGAAAACTCGATGTGGCGGGTGGATTGAGACATTTTGGAGATGTAGATGTAGATGAAAGATGAGGTGGGTAAGATGAGTTGATTTGACTGCGTTCTGAGCTGGACATCGAAGCTAGGCAACGATTGAGCCTTTTATCTACCTGTCCAGCGCTATAAAGTCGGTGCCACTGCGGACCCGTTCGCTTCCGCAAGAAAAGGCATAGTAGGATGGCGTAGGCGGAGAAACCTTACGGGGTTGGGAATGACAAGGCTGCGCAGATACAGTCAGTATACGACACCAGGGCTCGAAAAGGCAGGTCGGGAATCGTTTTGTTGGCTGTAAGGCCGCGTAAGGCTGCAGGTGGGGAACAAGGCGACCAATTAAGACGGCCGAAAATAGGTCTAAACATGCGCAGATCAGCCGTCTATGGTTTCATTGTGCCACAGAAGACGAACTGGTAGAGGCCCGTCGCCGATAGAAAGTTGTTCGGAGTGGCAAAACATCATGCGGCTGAGATGAGAGCTCGGCGCTCATACTCAGAAGCAGAATACAGGTACGAGATGAACTGGCAAATCCAAGGGTGAATCAGGCAGTTCAGCTGCGGAGCTGTGTCTGACAATGACTTTTGGCTGGCCTGACATTTCTGGCCTGAAAGGCGCCATTCATGTCACCTGCCCGACTAGCTAAATGTCAGCTCACCATGAGTAGATTCACTACTAGGATCACGTAATTGTTGTTTATTAGACAGGAGAACAAAACTTGGAAAAAAACAATTGGTGTTCAGATCTTTGAGATCGATATCATCTTGCGGACCTAGAGACCAAGTTGAGAAACACACATTTCAGCGGAGAATTAGTGTGGCGCCAGCCCGGTTCAGTGGGAACTGTGCGACGAAAAGTTCACGCCACGACTCACTGCATCAGTACTTACGCGAATTTGTTTTTGGGGGTTTTTTCCCACGAAAAACCATAAACAACCGCCTAAAACGGTGAAAAACAGCAAAAACATCAAATCCTAAAAACTTGAGGTGATTTTTGCCAAAACCTATTCGAGATTAGTGTGGGAAAAACCCCCAAAACGGCTAAAACATACTGAAACCTGAGAACCTATTAATTGGCTTACGTGGCGCTATCCAACAATGACAATTCCGCATATTTTTTGGTCCAACCATGCTCAACGACACCATCAACTTCAACGCACTATACCTCACTGGCACACTGCTCTATTAGTAGTATCTACTACCGCAAACACTGCTTCCAACTCTTATGAGACCGACCACTAGCAGAAGGACGTAAAGATGTAAATCTGTTGAGCACATTCCCGAGCGTGATTTGGCAAGTGAGTCGCAACACAACATGTATCCAAAAAGGACGACCATCGCAGTGATGTGCGGTGGAATGTGTGAGACGAAGAAAGATATGTCGGGGGACCGACGCAACTGATTGCGCATAACAATGATGTCGTGCGAAACCACGATTGCTGCAAACTATTAATTATTGATCATGAGCTCGAGACAGATCCACTCACCATCCAGGAGTGCCTTGTGCCTTTGCGGGAAGTCGAGGTCCTTGTTCGAGAAGAGAGCTCGGAGCAGCAATATTCTGGCGATCCCAATTTTCAGGAGCGTCAACCTTCGTCCTCCGTGATCCCCTGCACAAGTTTCGCCTTTTCTTCCAGTAACCAGTCCACTGTCCCGCTGAAGTACCGTTTGCACTTCTCTGGTAGATGGCACCGGAACTCGACCGTGCTCTTCACAATCCTCGTCGCATGGCGCATGATCGCATCCCCATGCGGGCTGTATAGCGAGTCGATGATATCTGCCTGGATCTCTGCAATAGGGTGGCTGAGCAGAAAGTGTTTGCTTAGGTCGGGCTGGACTTGGGCCGCACTGGATGGGGCGTGTTCGTGTCGTATGGCGCAATAGCAAGCGGGCGTCCGAGTAGAAGGGACGTGCCGCGGTCGTGTACGAGCACAATTCCCCAGAGGCGGATGCGAAGCTGGCACTCTGACTCGTCGAAGATGGTTCGGGTGGTCGGATCGTGGTTAAACCCAAGGCGCACCATGCTTCCAACAAGGCACCAAAGCGTGCGACATTGACGCTAAATGATGAAACCAATCAGAAACCCGTGGAATGACCGCTAACGATGGTCCGCGCACCTCGGTATACAGGTACCAGTGCAGAAGAATGAGCTGCAGATCGTGACACAAAGCTCGGGCTTGATGGAGAGGGCACGCTGGAAGAAGTCCTCGTGATCAGGCCAGTCAGGCGGCATGAGGGTCTTGACATTAACGTTGGCCAAAGACGGAGTTCCACCTGAGGTGGCCTTGTTTTTAGCTTCTCTATCGAGTCCATACGCGCGGTGGTTAAGCTCGGAAAGGGTACCGAGGGCAAATATGAGATAGACAGAGCACAAGAAGCCTGGATCATGTTGCTGCGACTCGCCTGCGTAAAGTTGAGAAAGTGTCACCTCGAATTCATGGCGTGAGAAGACAGGCCGGTGGAAGTTGAGGCGTTCAAAGTAGATGTGTACAATGTGTTGCACCATATCGCGATCTTTCAGCAAGAAGGCCGAAAATGTGTGAGTAGGACCAGGAGCGCTTGGTGACGAGGCGACGCTGTCGTGGCGCATGGGGACGAGCACCCATTTGTTAGCGTCATGTGGAAAAGCCGACTCGGCCACTATGCTGTCACGTCCTGATATGAGGCTGTGCGAACCAACCGCAATATCCTCCTTGTCGAGAGGCTGGGGTCCGAGCTTGAGATCTTGGACGATATCTGGAGCAACCCCGAAGCTCTTCGCAAGCGCCTAGCGTAAAGGTTAATAGGGCGAAGGGATCAACGTTCCACAGGAGGGACATACCCGGAGGTTCGACATGTCATGGAAACCAGGGTCTCCTCCTTTGATGTCCGGTACAGGTCCGTTAGAAGACATAGGACGGGGCACAGACTGAGCGGGAGGAAGATGTTGCGGCGGAATGGGCTGTGGGGGATGCTGAAACATTGGGTGCAAGTGAGGATTGTAGCCCGGGTGAGGTTGCATATGTGGAGGTGGGTAAGGCGCTCCATTTGGAGCAGGATAATATGGGGGCATAGGAGGATAACCAGGTGGAATCATGTGTGGTCCCGGGGGAACGTAGGATAACATTTGGGAGGGGAGCTGCCACCTGAAGTCGACGAAATGTGAGGATACGAGACATAAAAACGAGGAAAAGAGACATACCAGGACCTGGGGTAGTAGATCGGAAGGAGGCAGAAATAGGAGGTACATTTGCCTCGACTTCGACCCCCTCACGAACGAGTATCTCCTCCAGGTTTTCCAACTCAAAGCCAGGAATACGGCGTTTGAGAATGGCATTGCACTGGGCAAGTTTCTGTTCGAGATGTTTGGTGTGACCGCGAAGAGTGAGGGTCTGACGGTGCCTGTCCTCCTGGTGACAGGGAGTGCTGACGGTTGCACAGGCATTGTGTCGTGGGTATTTAGAATCGCACTGTATCGAGACGGTGAGAATAGGAGGGCGAGGACGAGTGGAAGAGCCAGGGAATTGCCGGCCGTGTTGACCGACAGGACTTGTGCGTACACGCGTGCAGAAAAAGCTGAGGACTTTCATATGTCCGTCGGTCACACAAACATTGTGTAGCGTGCTTCAAACCGCTTTGTTACATCAAAGCCCTCCGTTCAAAGATACCCGAAGTTGTGAAGAACAAAGTGGAGCGCCTGCGTTGCACTGGCACACATGCATATAACGATTGGTAGTAGGTTATGTACATTCCGCATACATGCGCTGAAGTCACTTCCGATTGCTTGAAGCTTTCATTGGGCTTGCGAAGCTCACCAAGTCCCCTCGATAAGCGGAAAGTGTAGATAAGCCTGCATCCGGATCGGCACCGAGCACGTTGGAGGGCCTAAGTGCACCCAAAACTCGGTCCCAGCGCTCGGCGTCGAGGCGGAGGAGACTTTCGCGGAAGTCATTTATGGAGCGCCAGGTGTTCTCGTTCGAGAACTGTGGTGGATCCTTATATGTACCCTTGACGAATGTCTTGAACGCACGTTCGACCTTTGAATAAGAATATTACTTTTGGGGCCACGAGAAAAAGGGAAGATTTGCGACTCACAGCAACAAGGACAACGATATACAAGCCTATGGGTGGGTTCTCTGCACCAATTTGTGGGAGGATGGCAGATCCCTCGGCAAGCGTGATGTACTTCTTTATGACAAGGACGATAAAATTCGACTGATATCTCCCCTCTGGGGGCTGGAGAAGTGTTCGTTAACATGAAAAATAAGGGCCATTGTTCACTCACAATGTATTGAGGACTTTTGCGATCGAAAGGACAGTCGATCGGGGTCGGGAATGCCTGGTAGGCCAGGCCATCAGGACGAAGGGCCCACCACACATGGTTCTTAACGTCTTCTGGTCTGTCTTTGAACCTATCTCCTTCAAAGTACTTCTTGACGTGCTTGAGAGCCTCAGAGGCTATCAAAGAGCGCTTGGATTTGAGTCGCTCAAATGACTGATAGGGTAGGGCACTTCAGTCTGCGGAGTATGCCAAGGATACAAGAAGGACTCACCGTCGTTACAATGACATCACCAGCAGCTACTGTGTACGAAACGTTAGGATGTGTGGCGTTGAACGCCTCTTGTACGAGGGCGATAAAGGCAGGGGAATTGTTGGTAAAGTCTTGAAAGGGGCCTTTTGAAATAAAAAACTGATACATAAGGCTCGGAAGGAAGACTTTAGCCCAAGTACGCTGAAGAATGAAGTGTTTGGGACCAAAGGCATGAACGACCCCCATCAATGGGTTTCCGCAAGGGTTTCCAGCGCCTTGGGACCGCACAGTGGCCCTGATCTTCAGCTTTGTCTGTGCGATATTGGGCCCATGGTTCGTATCTCTGTCGTCTTTGCTCCCCAAGACCTCGGCAATTGCACGGGAAGCTAGGCCAGCAAGCTGTTCACTGAGTGTGAGTACTCGTGAGTCTGTCGTAATGAGGCGCAAGGGACGTACATTGTTCCTTCGGTTGTGATTGCGCTGCAGCTGTAGGCCAGGGCCGCCAGGTGGGATTGTCGGCACTTGAGGCTGGGAATGGACTGGCCCGAATGCAGCTGGACGTTCAACCTCAATGTCAGTGTCGTCCAGGCCACCAATGGTGACTTCATCGATGACATTGCCTGGGGTTGTCTTCGTGTTAGCAACTCCGGCCTCGGCGTACTGCGTGCGGTTGAGGTCCGTGGGTGAGAACCTGTCAATGTGGAACAAACGTAAGTTCGTATCGATAAGGATCATGCCATCAGATGCATCAGAACTTGAACTTACCTCACCGTCCCACCATTCGTCTTTGCGTTGTTCTGCCCTCTTGCACCCCGTAGCGTTGCTACCTTGGTGTTAATCTCTTTGCGCAATTCGGTCTTCGACGCCTTGACACCTTTGCGCCGTTTTGCCTTGACCTGACTCGGTGGTAAGCGATCGATCCAATCGATACCCGTTTGGACATGGACTTACCTTCGGTTTGCCAGCACCTTCGTCCTCGTCCTCATCATCATCATTGTCCTTGTTGGTGTCATCCTCAGTTTCGTCGACTTCATCTATTCCTTGTATTTCTTCATCATCGCTCTCCACAATCGTAAGCGCCTTCCGTTGTTGTTGATGATCATGTGGCTGACGACATTCCTCCTCAATGCCTTCCACAAACCTCTCATCCTCAAGCTCCATCTGCGCCAGCATGTGTTTCGCTTCTTCTGCTATGCGTAGCTTTTCCTCAAGTTCCAGCCGCTTGCGACTGCGCTCAGCTGCGACCTCTTGAGAGGATCGACGAGGAGGTGGTTGGACGCCATCCCTCTGGCCAGGGTGAGTGTTCCTACCTTCTCGAAGTGGCAACGGGTCACGCATAGGTCCTGGTGTCTTTGTCGTTGCGTCGGCACCGCTGACTGGCGGGTTGTCTGCCACTACTACCGTCTGCTTGGGCTTTCGGCCTCGCTTCTTTGGAGCCACGACCACCAGTGGGGGTGCGCCTGTGCCGCTGACTGTGTCACCTGCTGGCTGGTCAGCAGCCCCGCTATTGTCACCAGCGGTGGCATCTTTTGGGGGTGGCAAGTTGTCTGTGTTGAGACGCAACTGAATAAGTCACATGTCTCGTGGGATCTGATTGTGTCAGCCCATATACTATATTCGGTATCTGTCCCTTATGGACTCTTTTGGACACTCCGGACTTGTACGGACCGCTTTTGTTTATCTTTATTGTCAGAGTCATACATGGCTCTTATTGTTCTCTATTGTTAAGATACCGGTATTGTCTGCTTTAGGCAGCTATTGTTCTCTGCCCTCCAATGGCATTTCTCCCTCTGGCGCACAGACCACATACATTGTGTTTGGGTCACCAGTGCGCACAGACCATTCTTAGCTAAGCGTCCTGTATATAAGGACTGCTGTTTACGCCTTCACACTTCAGAGTTTACTTCCCCTCTGAAGTGTAAGTCCCTTTCTACTTCCTCTTTACACTACCTTTACTCACAGACAGTCTATAGTAACTTGTCTATTAGGTGTGTATATATACAGAGTTTACTTCCCCTCTGAAGTTAACTTGTCTATTAGCTCTTTGCTATCACAACTCTTGCTTGTTAGTTCTGCGCTCAACAGGTTATGGGCCCTGACGCCTAATAACTAACTTGCCATTCTTTATAACAGATCTACTTGTGTCATCTTGCTCTCTCAGCCGACCACATCCTTGTCGTCTTCACCACTTTCAGTGAGCATCCTCTTTCATTTACACTCGACACATCCTTTCTCGTCCACCATGACTCTGTCATGTGCCATTTTGGCTAGCCTCCTAAGGAGGTTCTCATGAAAGGTCCTACATGACCTTAAATTCCTCTGTGCGCACTACTCCTACTATAATTTCATTACCCGGTCTTCGTCCGGAAGTGCTTTCATAGGCCAAAGGGGGAAGACCCCTGCAGCTATAAGCCTCTCTAATGGTTGGGTGATACTCGGTTAATACCTGGGTCACTTTAAGGGGTGTGAAGGCCTGGTTAATAGTCAAACCCAGAAGTCCTTCCCTCTGATACAACTAGGAGACGCTACTATACTATAATGATATATACATAGTAGCTATGAGTAGACCTCTGCCAGGAGAAGTATTCGCTCCCATTGTGCAGGATTCGCTGCATGGCATGTATCACTATTCTAGTTACTTAGTACCAAGACCCTTAATGGTCTGTTCTAGAGACTCCACAGACGACAGTCGCAATTGTTATGGGAGTTGATCCCTTTCATTGCTTCTGGAATTCGCTGTTGGCTCCTCTCTAGGGTACTACCCTTCTACTATAGTTCTTGGGTAGCCCCAGCCTTCATGCTACTAGGCTAGAGATTGACTCGGAGCGTCCTTCGCCGGACAATGCTCCCATGATCCTTCTTGCTTGAAACCTATAGCGTCGTGCATGACTATCCGCCCTTAGTAACATTTGGGCCATGGAGACTAAGTAGTAAGGCAGCCATCATTAAATGATTCCACTACTATAGTATACATCAAAGTCGCACAACCTGAGGCATGACACACTACGTGTTATGGAGTTATAGCGCTCTTTTGGCTGGACCCCTACTTTTCCTACCAAGATCTGGACTGGTTCTGACTGCTCCTCGGAACCAGATTTACAAACATCTCAAATGTCTTTCCATCTTACCTTCCCTCCCTCCGTCGTCCTTTCCAAGTTGGATGGAACCAACTGGCAGACTTGGACCACCACCTTCACATCCCTGATGCTGATGAATGGGTGCAGTAGGCACCTCACTCACTCAGTTCCTGCGGCTGTTCCCCAGCACCCTGTCCTACCAGCAGGCGTGGCAGGACCAACAGGCCCCACGAATGAAGGTCTGGCAATTCTGGCCCTATGGGCAAAGCAGGAGGAGGTCATCACTGGCCTCCTATTCCTCTCAGTCACGTCAGAGGTTCTCTCCGGTATTCAGTCCATGGCAGTCTTCCCAACTGTCCATGACAAGTTCCAGCAGCTGGAACACCTCTATGGTCAAGTTGGCTCTATGGCCACTTTCAATTTATGGGTGGGCTTGGCAAATACCAAGCTTCAGGAAGGTACCCCCTTCCTACCTCAACTCCAGAAAATGTTGGACTTGAGGAACACCCTTGTGGAGCAGGGGATGCCCGTCTCGGACATGCAAATGTCCTTCATACTTTTAGACGCGCTTCCCCCCTCCTACAGCACCATAGCAGGCACCATCCTCGCATCTGGCCCCCCTGCCAATCTCCTTCCTCAGGACCTCATTAATAGGTTCATCAATGAGGAATCCCGTATCGCTGGCCCTCCGGCATCTTTCACAAAGATTGCCCCAGTCAGGCCCCAGCACTCGCCTCCCCAGGCATCGGGCAGCTCTGCGTCCTCAGACGTAATCTGCCACTACTGCAAAAAACCTGGCCATAAAAAGCCAGAGTGTTACAAACTCAAACGGGATCAGGAGAACGCTAAAAAAGGAAGGGCTGGGCAGCGAGGGAAAGCTGCTCAGAATACCATTACTGAAGCGCCGGACTCAATTCCGGCAAACAGGTTTGCTGCGGCCAATAGCATACCTGTACCAAAGAGTCGCCTATTTACCATAGTTAACGGCTCTGGCAAAATAGAAGAGGTACATGAGGTACCTCAGGTCTCCCTTTACATGATGAGTGCCAATCACACTCAGTCAGCATCAAGATGGATGATGGACAGCGGAGCATCAGCACACTTTACACCCTATCTTGAGGACTACGACACCTACACACCTCACAAAGGTGTTGATGTCCTCCTTGGTGACAACACTCTTCTACGAAGTGTTGGAACGGGTTCTATTACAATCCACACCAATCGAGGCATCGACCTCAAAATATCAAATGTGCTCCACCTCCCAAATACGCACTCGCGTATCCTGTCCACGCCCTGCCTTACTTCAAAGGGCGCCATAGTTAGTTTTGATGCCACCTCCTTTACAATCAGACACAAAGGAGAGACCATTGCGGAAGGACACAAGGCTCTCGGGCTATATTGGCTCGACGGACATGCTATGAATGCTGTTCGCGCACCTGCATCTGCGAGCCTTGATGTCTGGCATAGGCGCATGGGACATATGTCCAAAGATGCGCTAAAGAGATATGCTCAAGAGTCAGTTAAAGGACTCCATATCAATGATTCCCCTGTGGAAAACGGACTTTGCCTTGGATGTGAACTAGGCAAATCTACCCGTCTACCCTTCCCACCTTCCAAGAAACGTGCTTCAGAACCCCTTGAAGTCATTCACAGTGACCTTGTTGGCCCACTACAGAGTAACTCTATCCAGGGCAACAAATACTTCGCCACGTTCATAGATGACTTCTCCAAAACTGCAGTTGTCATCTTTATGAAAACAAAGGACCAGTTTAAGGACGCCTTCCTACACTATAAGGCGTGGGCTGAAAAACAACTAAATAAGCCCATTAAATCCTTACACTCGGACCGTGGTGGCGAATATGTCAACAATGACTTAAAGCACATCCTTCTGGAAGCAGGAATCGAGCATATGCTCACCATGCCTTATTCTCCACAACAGAATGGGAGAGCCGAGCGTTTTAACCGTACGGTTATGGAAAAAGGCACTAGCATGCTCCACCATGCAGGCCTTAGCCTTGGCTTTTGGGAACAAGCAGTTCAAACTGCTGTGCAAATCTATAACCGCACTCCCACTCGTTCCAATCAGTGGAAAACTCCGCTAGAGCTCTGGGATGGTACAGTCCCAGATGTCTCCTACTTTAGAGTTTTTGGCTGCAAAGCCTACTATCATGTACCCGAACACAACCGGCGCAAACTAGATCCTAAATCAAAGGAAGCTGTGTTTGTGGGCTATGAACCCTTTTCAAAGGGTTATAAACTCTGGGATAGACATAGCCGGTGCTTCATCTCTTCACGAGATGTTACATTTGATGAAGACACCTTCCCATCCCGCAGTGTTGTGGCTCAACACTCACAACCATCAACCTCTCCCGCGTCTGGTGAACCCTTGAGTGCTCCCAGCGGTGAGATTGTCTTTGTAGTGCCTAGCCTGCCTACACCAGCTGTTGCCCCTACAGTACCTCAGACTACACCAGTCTTTGTCATACCACCTCCGGCACCTGTAGTAGTACAACAGCCTAGCACCCCACCCAATTCCACACCTGCTCCGGCAGACCAGACAATATATCACACTCCCCCTTCCCAAGCACCTCCCCCTACCAATCCTGCACCCACACGTCGTCGCACTACCCGCTCCATAAGGCCAGCAGTCGCTGCTCCGATACCTGCCCCTAATTTCAACAGGGAAGTGTCTCCTCCTAGGGAAACCCCTCGATCTCCCAGGAACACTCAGGTAGCTTCACCTACACGCCCAAGGCGGAGCACAAGAGTACGATTCACGAATCCTCGCTACTTCACAGAGGACAACGACGAATTCGTGCAGGGTAGCAGCAGGCTGGGAATGATGGACTTGCTAAATGCTGCTGAGGTACCCGGTTACAGGGACCCACAGACGTACAAGCAAGCCATGGAGTCTGAACAAGCGGGTGATTGGCTTGAAGCATGCCAGTATGAACTGGATGCTCTCACCAAGCTTGATGTCTGGAGACTTGAACCCCTTCCTGAAGGAAGGAAGGTGGTCAAGTGTAAATGGGTGTTCAAAAAGAAAGCGGATGGTCGCTTTCGTGCTAGGCTAGTGGCAAAAGGGTTCACCCAACTAGAGGGGGTGGACTTTGACGAAACTTTCTCCCCAGTTGCCCGCTTTGAGTCCTTGAGACTACTTCTTGCGTTGGCTACGCTTGAAGACTGGCATATTCACCAGATGGACGTCAAATCGGCGTTTCTTCATGGGGAACTGGAGGAAGAAATCTATATGGAGCAACCTGTCGGTTTCGTCACAGCTGGCTCAGAGCACCTTGTGTGCCGACTACAGAAGGCCCTTTATGGCCTCAAACAAGCTTCCCGCGCATGGAACATGCAATTCCATGGGGTCCTTTGCGACCTAGGCTTTACGCGGACGTACTCTGATGCAGGAGTATATGTATATCATCTTCAAGAGGGGGGTGATACACTGTTTGTTATCTTATATGTAGATGACATTACTATACTTGGGAGCTCCCTATCAAAGATCAATGATCTGAAAGCATCTCTATCGAGTCGATATGAGATGACTGATCTTGGTGAAATCCAGTCTTACCTAGGTGTCAACATCACCAGAGACCGTGCAAATCGCACTATGGAAATCAACCAGTCAGATTACATCCACGATGTGGTTGAGCGGTTTGGAATGCTAGATTCCAACCCAGTATATACCCCTCTTCCCTCTGGCGCCGAGGCACACTTGGTCAAAAATGACGACCAGGCCTCTACTTCTGAGATAAAGAAGTATCAACAGATAATTGGGTCTCTGCTCTATGCGCAGATTGGAAGCAGACCTGATATTTCCTTCGCTGTTGCGCGCCTTAGCCAATTTGCTTCCAATCCCTCACCCCAGCATTTACGCCTAGCAAAGTATGTCCTGGCATACCTTAACTGTACTAAGGACTATGCGTTGCGCTATGCTGGAGGGAATGGTAGAGAAGGCCTTCATGGCTACTGTGACTCTTCCTGGGGAGATCAGGAAGAGAAACACTCTACCTCTGGCTACGTCTTCCTGCTTGCCAATGGAGCCATTTCATGGTGTACCAGAAAGCAGAAGACCATTGCACAGTCTACCACAGAAGCCGAGTACATGAGCCTCTCTGAGGCCTCTAATCAAGCTCAGTGGTACACTACCTTCCTAGGCGAACTAGGGTATGAGGTTACCTCCCCTATTCCCCTACACTGTGACAACAAGGGTGCTGTAGACTTAGCACTAAACCCTGTCACTGGAAGGCGGTCCAAACACATCCTGATCAAGCACCATGTAGTCAGGGAATATGTAGAAAATAAGGTCATAGACCTGATACGTACACCCACAGGAGAAATGGTTGCAGATGGACTCACCAAGTCCCTGCCCAAAGATCCCTTTGACAAAATGGTAGCTGACCTAGGAATGGTGTAACAAGAGACTCAGAACAAAGGGTTGATAACCAGTCAATGGTCATCGATCCTTGGTTTAGAAACAATAGTGCTGATAACCAGTCAGTGGTCATCGATCCTGGGTTTATCAACAAGGACATCACATTGTCCTGTAAAAAGCACAACATGTTCTCTGATCTCTGGAGCTAAGAAAAACCCTTCTTAGAACCCTGAAGAAGCTGGACCTTGGTCACAGATTCCTGCCCTTCAAAAAGTTGTCCTGCAGCAAGGACAAATGAAGCGCAAATGACCATCGTTTTGGATTGAGCGTCGTCTTGTCTCTTCTAGAGAAGATAGTCCTTTATCAGGACTTACCAAGATTTCAACCTTGATCCCGATCTTCTGCGTAGCTCTTCACGCTCCAAATTTATCACCTCTGTCATATCATGGACTGCCTCTATCATGGAGGGATGTTGAGACGCAACTGAATAAGTCACATGTCTCGTGGGATCTGATTGTGTCAGCCCATATACTATATTCGGTATCTGTCCCTTATGGACTCTTTTGGACACTCCGGACTTGTACGGACCGCTTTTGTTTATCTTTATTGTCAGAGTCATACATGGCTCTTATTGTTCTCTATTGTTAAGATACCGGTATTGTCTGCTTTAGGCAGCTATTGTTCTCTGCCCTCCAATGGCATTTCTCCCTCTGGCGCACAGACCACATACATTGTGTTTGGGTCACCAGTGCGCACAGACCATTCTTAGCTAAGCGTCCTGTATATAAGGACTGCTGTTTACGCCTTCACACTTCAGAGTTTACTTCCCCTCTGAAGTGTAAGTCCCTTTCTACTTCCTCTTTACACTACCTTTACTCACAGACAGTCTATAGTAACTTGTCTATTAGGTGTGTATATATACAGAGTTTACTTCCCCTCTGAAGTTAACTTGTCTATTAGCTCTTTGCTATCACAACTCTTGCTTGTTAGTTCTGCGCTCAACAGTCTGCTACCGCTGCCGTCTGCTTGGGCTTTCGGCCTCGCTTCTTTGGAGCTACAGCTACCAGTGGAGGTGCGGCAGGTGGGATTTCTCCCTCTGCTGGTTTTGAAGGTACGCTGTCGACCTTTGAGGCCCTTTTTTTGACCAGCTCTTGTCTTATTTGTCTGTTCAGACTGGACTGATGGGTCGGTGATTGTTACGTCGGCCATTTGGGCACAAGAGGAGGTGAGCGTTGCCGTGGAGGTATGAACGGGACGGCTTTTACCAGGCATCAATTGGGACCTCAAAGCAGATCAAAACTTGAACGTTTCAATTGGCCACTGGCAAGCTCCGTTCTTTCAAGACTTCTACCACCACATGGATCAATTGCCCAACATTCCCTGTTCTTTTGCATGTGGCATCTGTCCTAAAGTATGCCTTACACTCGCCGGACTTGCTCAACACAAGAAACTCAAGCATCCAGACATTACACCTCCCAAGGACTTGTCGTCGCATACTAGAATTTTCCACCCGTCATTGGATGGTACGCCCACATTTCTCTTCCCTTTTTTGCTGTTCTTATGGGACCACAGCTCGGCCATGCGACAAAGACGGCGTGTTTCTTCAAGCTTCATGGGATCCGACATCACTTCCAGCGCCACCGAGCCAAAATAGTCAGCACATCCAGGACTGGACACCTTTCGAGGACCGCCTTGCGTTTGACTGGGCATACTACCACTACGTGAACCTCCAATCGTCAGCTGCCGAGATCGCAGAAGGACTTAATTTGTGGTCGGCGACATCTTTCAAACATGGCTCTACTGTCGGTGCGCCTTGGAGAAGTGCGAAGGAAATGTACGTGACCATAGATACTATCAAAATTGGCTCACTTCCTTTCCAAACTTTCACGCTTCAATATACTGGACCAAAACCGTTGGTGCCTCCTTGTTGGATGGAAGAAGTGTACAAATTGAACACTTGCGACATCCTGGAAGTTGTCCAGGAACAGCTCGCAACATCGGACTTCAAAAGCCAATTCGACTACGTCCCATATAAAGAGTTCAATGGCAGAGGTGAGCGCGTGTGGTCAAATCTTATGTCAGGGCAATGGGCATCCATGCAAGCAGTACGTGCCTTTCTCCTGTCTCCTGTTTTTGTCGGTCTCTCACTTTGTTCCCAGGATGAGCTCTCGAAGGAGGGGTGCAATGATGGGGCGATGTTTGTCCCTATTGTTGCTGGAAGTGATAAGACGACAGTTTCAGTCGCAACTGGCCACCAAGAATACCATCCCGTCTATGTCTCTGTTGGGAATCTCACAAATACGGCACGACGAGCACATGGTAACAGTGTCCTTCCAGTCGCTTTCTTACCCATACCAAAAAGTGAGTCTCTTTCAGTGTTGTGCGTACGGATCTCATGCTGCGCGACTAGCATCAAAATCACACCGGAAGCGCGTAGAGTTCCAGCGCTTCTGTCGCCAGCTGTATCACAAATGTCTTGAGCTCGTTTTCGACCCTTTGAGGAAATATATGATGACGCCGACAGTCGTAAAATGCCCTGATGGACACTTTCGCCGTGCGGTATTCAGTTTGGGGCCTTACATCGCAGATTACCCGGAACAAGTCTATCTTGCAGGTATTGTGTCGAAATGGTGTGCAAAGTGAGTTCTCTAATTACTCCAACCATTTGTTTCCTGTCCTGACCTGAGCGTTGGCCATCTCAAAGGTGTGACGCAACGCCCGACAAACTGGACAGTGGGATAGGACACCGCCGAACCCACGAGAAGACTGACTACCTCATCGATAACTTTAGTCCTGGGGTCCTATGGGATGCGTTTGGCATCTACAAGGATGTTGTCGTAAGTTATGAGACGTGAATGCGTCGCCTCTTGTTGCTGATTTCCTGTTTCAGCCATTTACCCATAGTTTTCCCCGCGCTGACATCCACGAGCTGCTCGCGCCAGATCTTCTTCACCAAGTCATCAAGGGTGTATTTAAGGACCATCTCGTTGCCTGGGTAGGTGATTATCTCCATCGTGTCTATCGTGAAAGCCGTGCTCTAGAGATCATCGGTGACATCGACCGACGGTAAGTAGTTCCATGTCGGCATGAATGGCTTATAAGCTGATACCACTTAGGATCTCTACGGTTCCTCCATTTCCTGGTCTCCGACGATTTCCCGAGGGACGTGACTTCACCCAATGGACGGGCGATGACTCCAAAGCACTTATGAAGGTGAGCAACACAATTCTCTTCGTCTCATGAACTGAATATTAACCTGGTTTAGGTGTATCTAGGAGCCATTGCGGGTTATCTCCCATCTGCAATGGTTCGTTGTATCTCAAGATTTATGGACGCGTGCTACCTTGCCCGCCGGAATGCCATTTCTGGATCAGGGCTGGATCGGTTTTGAGAATCTGTTGCGCAGTTCCATGAACTGCGCAACATATTTATTACCAGTGGTGTTCGTACATCCATTTCTTTACCTCGTCAACATGCGCTGGTACACTATCATCTCTCTATTCAACTTTTTGGCTCTCCAAACGGGCTTTGTTCCTCTATCACCGAATCAAAACACATCAAGGCTGTCAAGGAGCCCTGGCGTCGGTCAAGCCGGTACAAGGCTCTCTCCCAAATGTTACAAGTTCTCCTCCGGTTAGAGAAGATATCAGCACTTCGTTGTCTTTTTTTATTGCTCGGAATGCTTAAGGGAACGACGGCATCAAATATGGCAGGCACTACAGTTGAGGACTCTCTGGAAGATCTAACACCACTTGCCACAGATGAGGATGGAGATCCAATTGAGGGAGCCCCAGAGACACTGTCAATTGTGACGTTGTCGGAAAAAACAGGTGCGCACGTTAATGTATATGTCATGGCCCGGGCATCCTCCTCATGTTCTAAACATATTAACCAACAGAGATTGCATATCCGCAGAACCTTGTTGTCCTCGCACAATTTATCGAACAGCTGGACCTTCCTTTCGCCCTTCAAAAGTTCATTTTCTCCATTGACAACCCCGGTTCAGCAGCTTCTGCCAGCATCACTGGCCCCAGTTTGGGCCTGCCACTATTTCAAGCCCGAGTACGAGTGCACCATTCAGCGCTTGCAACATTCTTTGCACCAAGCGATCTCTGTGGCACAGGAGGAATGCGTCAAGAGCGTATTCGCTCAACATATTCCTGGTATGGCCATCCCCGCCGTGATACTGTGTTTGTTGTTCTGGATGAGGACCTTCCTGGCATGGAAGGAATGGTTGTTGCACGGGTTCAACTTTTCTTTTCTTTTAAATACAAACGAGTTGACTATGCTTGTGCATATGTCAACTGGCTAGTTCGTGACAATGACAAACCTGACCCAGACACAGGTATGTGGGCCGTGTCTCTGGAGACGCATTGCGGGAAGCTAGCTTCCCAAGTTATTGATGTGAGGACGATTGCCCGTGCTGCTCACCTCCTTCCAGTCTATGGTTGCGACTCTGTTCTGCCTGATACTCAATACTATAATTCTTTAGATAGATACAAGTCATTTTATGTTAACCCTTTCGTCGATCACCATGCACACGAATTTTTAACTGACTGCCAGTTCTAGTGGCACTTTAACCCGTATTTTACAATTTTTGGTCCAAATTAAATTATTTAGATCGGTTTCCGGGTTTCCGGGTTCCCGGGTTTCCCAAAACCGGAAAACCCCGAAAAACCCGAAAAACTCCGAAACAAAATCGACAACTTACTGATGTGCCACTGCCAAGCTCACTGCAGGCCTCAGACTTTACTGTAGTTAATCTGTTCCAATCCACTACAGTACTGTATGGTGGCCAAGCCAACAGCCATAACCTGTTTGTACTGTAGTGGATAGTATGGGTGTTGGGATCGAGCCCAGAACGTTGCTGGAACGGACAACCCGAGACCAGTTGATTATGTAATCGCTAACCTCCTCACGGCGTACATAAGTTCACCGCTGCGCCTAAAAAACTTTAATGGGAGTAATGGGACTTCCTTTTCACTGACCACCTTGGTAACCACTACCAACAGTCGCAGCCTGGGTTGCAGCACTGCGCAAGCTTGAACTTTCTACAAATGTTACAAGGCAACAAGACGTGCGTTGTCCATTTCTTCCACCCGCCGTGCCTGGGGTGTCTTTTCCAATCCAATCCGACCCTTTTAACTGTGTTTTAATATTGTTGGTAGCGGCGCCCTTCTTGGCGCTCTTGGTGGCACCTGAGGCCTGAGGCCTGAGGGTCGAACCAGACCTTGAACTGGACTTCCTGACATCCAAACTCAGACACAACGATTAATATCTCTAGATGGCTGAGTTTAATTAGCCTTCGTATACGTGTATACGTGTATTTGAATCTATTGCTGTGTGTCCTGGAGTACACAAGTCACAACCCTATGTGGCAATTCACGGAATCCCAACATTGCTTCTATTTGCGTCCTTTGGGCCTTTCATGATAGTGTACTAGCTATCTCTGCATCTAGGAGCTTCAAGAAGTCGTAATGTATAGGCCAGAAAAGGGGTAAACCCCGAACTCAGATATCGAGTTGCCTCGAATTGCCTTCTGTGCTTACTACTTCTGTGGTGGGCTCTGAGCCGAGAAGAGAAACACATTGAGTCGAGCGCACGCCCCGAGTTCTGTGATCGTCAAGGACAACACCGCCACACTGAGGGCCCGAGACTGCCCGGCGAGGTATGAGGGGCGTCAGAGTCAGTCAGCGCAGGTATACCCCGAGCCGCATGCAGTGTGGAACGGAAAATGACACGAGATTTGCAGGCAAGATAACTGAGTGATACAGCGGCGGGATTCGAAGTTGGCGTTAGCTTGGGTAGTAAGGATGAATAAAAACGGGATTTAAACGGAAAGCGTTTGTGAGCTCTTGAAGCCCCTACACGAGGACTCGGAGCTGGTTTTAAATCTCACGAGACGACGTCGTAACTTGTGAGTCATTGTACGGAGGATAGAAGATCCCTCTCAAAAGTCAGGAAAATTCCAGAGAAATCAGGGCCTCACTCAAGCTCAAGAACAGCCATGTGATTGACAACAACCAGGCTCTCCGTAACAATCCATCTCATATTGCAGGCCTTCTTTTTAGCACTAGAAGATCTCTGCTAAGGGCCACAAACGGTGACATGACGAAACACTAGACTCATTAGATCGGGCCCATGACAGCGCCAGAGTGGGGACAGTGATGAGCACCCGCAGGGTAGGTTAGCAGACGCTGGTAAAATATTGCACCCCAGACGAATTCTGGTCAACAATCCGCCAAAAGCACCAGATTAAAAGACGATAAAATTGAAGCAATCAATCTGACCCTCTCCTCAAACCATTATTAGTTATTGTAAAGTACGATCAAGATAAAATCGATCTATCAAGAAGCCGAATGAGATCTATAAAAGCAGCGTGAGTTGATTTCGGTAAAGGGAAAAAGCGCGAAGAACATACGGGACTGTTCAGTGACCCAAACGACCAAACGAGACGTTACCATTCTCGAGAGAGACGACAGGGTATGCGTTACCCCCTCGGGTGCGCTGCGCACGCTGCAGATCGGGCACGCGTCCACGAATGAAATTGGAAAGGTCGCTGGGGTTGAGCTTGGGGAGCCTGATATGGCGTCCCTCGCAGAGACGGAGAAGGGCGAGGACGACGTATGTGTCGGTGCCGAACGGAACGTCGCCGGTGCATTGAACGCGGAAGCGGTCGAGCTCCGACGCGACGTTGGACCTGGAAATTAGGGCCTGCATGTGGTTCGTCGGCATGGCGGCTTGCGTGACGTAGACGACGCCCGAGAAGAGCGCCATAGGGTTGAAGCTGGCAGGAGACCAGTCACACGGTGTCCACGATGCGCCCCAGCCGTTCACGGTCTCGACGGCGGTGCTACACCAAACGGGACCATCGAAAACAGGGCTTTCGGAGAGAACGAGGGCCCACTGGGTGGGGAAGGAGGGGTGGGTGTAGAATGCGACACCGATATGGCAGGTGGAGCGAGACATAGTGGAGATGTAGATGGAGGCGACGAGGGGAGAAAAGATGTGTACGAGAAGAGAATCGACTGCGAGGGTGATACTGAGTTGGATATCGACAGCAACGCAAAGAAGGCCGCTTCTTATCTATCCAGAGCCCAGACAGTTCATTGCGATGAAGCCGGCGAATGCTTTAGAGCTGGAGTGAAAGGAAATGCAGAACAGCGTAGGCAAAGCAACACGTTGACGGGCCATACCTTGCGTAGACGCCCAGAGTCAGGACTCGAGAACACGGATCAAAGATAAATTCATTGGTGAAAGGCCACGACCACGAAATGCAAAGAGAGGCAGAACCACGACAAAGGTGGAAGCAGTGGAGAAGGCCAGGAAAAAGTCTAAGCGCGCACGTCCGCGTCTTTTGATCGAGCCACGAACCACGAACTGCAAGACGAAAGGGCAAAGCTCGCCGCCGATCGGTAAATGTTCTTTTGTGGAGAAGTGAAGGACGCCTAAGTCTGAGGTGAAATCTCAGACTCACTAGATTACAGGCACGAGATGAACAGGTTCCTCGGGTGATCCAAGCGTGAAGCTGTATCGGATAGTCATGTCACTATGACTGTGGCCGCATTGAAAGAGAGCCGAACCACAAGGCCACAAAGGCGGCAGTCCGGTCCGGCCCCGCTCTGTGGCCGGCCCATTGCAGAGTCGTGGAATTGTGGAATTGTGGATTTGACGAGCCTCTGTATCATACATTGATTCGTTCTTCGAAACTGTGGACAGGTCTACTGTGTGTTGTGGTGCAACCGCACTACAGTACTGGTTGTACAATTAGTGCAACATTCTCGCCACATCAAATCAAGTATCAAATCACGACAGTCATTATACAAAGGACACGTTGTGTTTATCCCTACAACCTGTCGTGCGTGCCTTGCCCAACTTGAACCCTTTGACCCCAGTATTTTTAGACCGCTGCATCTGTAGATCCAGATGTTGAAAGGAAAACTCCGATAATCACCTTCTTCCCACCTTTCATCCTCATTTAGCCTAGTACGCTCACGAGCAGCGCCATACGTATCTAGAAACAAAGAGATAGGCCCTCCATTCAGACAAGAACGATCGGGAAGCTGAAAGGTCAAAGGAAACTCACGTAGAGCCCGTACCGCATCTGGCGGAAATACACCGCGCGGCGCGAGTCAAAGTCGACCTCGGGGTCGATTTCTGCGATGCGCGCGCGATTAGCTCCCGACAACGGAGCGTAAAGGAGCAGGCTGCCGCTTACCGTTGAGTCGTGGGAGGGGGTGCATGACGATCACGTCCTCCTTCGCCCGCGACAGGACGGCATGGTCCACCCTGTACACGTCCTTCACCCGCTCCCACTCCCTCTCGTCCGCGAACCGCTCCTTCTGCACGCGCGTGACGTAAAGCACGTCCGTCTCTCCGAGCACCTCCTCCAGGCTCTCGCACTGGTGCACCGGCACGCCGGCTTTGCGTGCGGCGGAGACGACGCCCGCGGGCATGGCGAGCTCGGCGGGCGAGACGAAGTTGAGGCGGACGGAGTAGAGGCACAGCAGCGTCACGAGCGAGTGGACCGTGCGGCCGTTCTTCAGGTCCCCGATCAGCGTGATCGTGCGTCCGTTGACCGTGCCCAGCTCTGAGCGAATCGTGTACACGTCCAGGAGTGCCTGCGTCGGGTGCTCGCCGATACCGTCGCCCGCGTTCAGGACCGGGACGGGGGAGTACTTCGCGGCAAGCTGCGCGCTGCCGACGTCGGGGTGCCGCAGCACGACGGCATCGCCGTAGCACCCGAGCGTCCGGATCGTGTCCTGCAGCGTCTCGCCCTTTTGCACGCTGCTGCGGTCTGCCGTGACGGACACGACCTCCCCGCCGCAGCGTTTCATCGCCGCTTCGAACGAGGCGCTCGTGCGCGTCGATGGCTCATAGAAAATCAAACACAGGACCTTCCCGCGGAGGATGTCGACGGCCCCGGAACGCTCCACCTGGAGACGCATCTCGTGCGCAAGCGAGAAGAGATCATAGACGTCGCGCTGGGTGAACTGCTTGACCGAAAGGATGTGACGACGGTGGAAAGCCGGGTGCGGGACGACGTGAGTAAGCGTTTGCTGTGCGCGCGCCGGCGCGAGTAGGGAAGTGGAAACTCCGACGGAAAGGTCTGCTTGCGTCTGCTTGGCAGACACAGAGGGCGCGACGGCAAGTTGAGTCGAAGAGAGGGAAGAAATGAGGTTCGCCACCGGTTTTTCCGGCGCATGGCTGACAGCCGCCGCAGAGATATCTTTCCCGTTCGGAACTGCGATGAATGCGCCATCCAAGAAGACGGTCTGTCCATGCAAGACGACTCGGTGGACTGCGCCCTTGACCGGTTTACTGGAGATTGGAGACCAATAGTTGCCGCGTTTTGGGAAGATGGACGAGCGATTGACGACCACTTCGACCTGTGTGTGGGCCTGCTCAGGGAGTCCGAAGATGCGAATGGGGTTATCGTGCAAACGCTCCTGGACGTCTCTGAGCGTGAGGCGCCCCTCCGCGACCGCCGTGAGGAGCAGAGGAAGCGACTCTTCTACACCAGACCACGGAGATCCCTTCTCCCCCAGTTCCACGCTGGCGTAGAACGGAGGCCCGTTGACCGTAAACGCGTCGATGACCTCCAGGTTCTGCCAGATGAACGCCTGGTCGTCCGCGGTCGGGAGCGCCCTGACGCCGGCGCCGAACTGGTCCCGCGTGAAGAAAAGCGTGTAGACACTAACATCGCACGTGACCTTCAGCTGCTTCGCCTTGCTGAGTTTGATTAGCATGAGGTCCTCCCTGTTCTGCACGTCGCTGATGTGCACGCTGCGGCTGTTGAGTGACGCGACGAGTAGCACAGACGCCAGGTCTGAGCCTTTGGCGTTGGTGACGATGGGCTTGTCGACAGGCCAGGACGCGAAGTGGGCCGCGACGACCGAGACCTGCGTAGCGACGTTCCCCTGACCGAACGGGATGAAAAGCGACTTGACGTCAGTCTGCAGCTCTTCTTCCAGAGTCTTGGAGTTCGTAGGCGACGCGGTGACGCTGAGCGCGTAGTTCCCGTACGCAGAGCTGGCGGATATGTTCGCGCGGGCCTGATCCAGTGTCTCGCGATCGCAGATCTCGTTGCCGTACCCGAGCGGGATGACGAGGGACGTGGTGAAGCCGGCGCTGAGAGCGGCCTTGGACGCCTCGACGATGTCGTCGCTTCCTGGGACGCTCAGGCTCGGCACGAAGGCGGCGATGTTGACCAGGCCGGGGAAGATGTGGGTCACGTGCGACGTTTTGGCGTCCACGGTTGAAACGTTCAAGGGCATCTTGCGCACGAGTGCCTCCACCAGCAGCTTCGCGACTTTTACATTCGTGATCAGCGGGACGGCAAAGTCGACTGCCATGCGGCGCGTGCGATAGCCCTTGCTAGCGTAACTTGCGGGCCGACGATAGTTGTTCTTTGACGGCAGGTTGATGTACATGTCGATGAGGTTGTTTGCTAGATGCTGCGTCAGAGAATACTCAGATTTGTCTTCGCTTCCCCCGTCTCCGAGTGCCTCCAAGTACTGCGCGCAGAGAGATATCTAAGCCTAGTCGTCAAAAAATGTAATAGAAACGAGCTGACCTTGCAGGAGACCCCATGCTCGCTGAGGAAGTCCGACGTCCCAGAGGTGGCGAAGATGTTGTACCCAGCTGCCTGAAGTTTCTGCACAGAAGGAAGGAGCTCGACCTTCTCCTTGAACCCACCCACAGAGAAGAGGATGTTCTTCTTCGGCGGAACGATGCCAGTGGAGATGAGCGCCTTGAGGTACGCTTCGTACTTGTCCCTTCCAAAGCACGCCACCTCGCCGGTCGACGCCATCTCGACGCCGAGCACAGGGTCGGCGCCAGACAAACGGCTGAAGCTGAACTGCGGTACCTTCACGCCGACATAGTCCACGGGAAGTCCAGCGTCCGGGTACGGCTCGACCGGGAGTCCGAGCATGACCTTTGTCGCCATCTCGATTGCGTCGATGCCCGTGACCTTCGACACGAACGGGAAAGAGCGCGCCGCGCGGAGGTTGCACTCGATCACCTTGATCTCGTTGTTCTTCGCGATGAACTGGATGTTGAACGGGCCCGTGACGTTCAGGGCGTTGCCGATCTTCGCCGTCGCCTCCTCTATCTGGCGCACCGTCTGCGGGTCGAGGTCCTGCGGCGGGTGTATGAGCGTCGCGTCGCCCGAGTGCACGCCGGCGTTCTCCACGTGCTCCGAGATATAGTGCATGACCATCTTCCCGTCCTTCGCGACCGCGTCCATCTCGATCTCCTTGGCCTGTTCTATGTACTTGGTGATCACGACCGGATGGTCGCGCGACACCTCCGCGGCCTGTTGGAGGTAGTTCGAGAGGTCGCCCGAGGTGGAGACGACGTTCATCGCGGCGCCGGAGAGCACGTACGACGGGCGCACGAGGACAGGGTAGCCGACTGCCTGGCAGAACGCCTCTGCGTCCTCGAAGGCCGTGAGCTCCTTCCACCGCGGCTGGTCGACCCCGATTGCGTCCAGCAGCCGCGAGAACTTGTACCTGTTCTCGGCGGTGTCGATCATCTCTGGCGACGTCCCGTAGATCTTGACATTCTCACGGTGCAGCGGGAGCGCGATGTTGTTCGGCGTCTGCCCGCCCATGGAAAGGATCACGCCGCGTGAGCGCTCCGTGTCGTAGATGTCGAGGATCGTCTCGAGCGCAATGTTTTCAAAGTACAGCCGGTCTGCCTCGTCGTAGTCCGTGCTGACAGTCTCCGGGTTGTAATTCACCATGACGGTGGGCAGGCCCTGTTCACGCAGCGTGCGGATCGCACGCACGGCGCACCAATCGAACTCGACAGAGGAACCGATGCGGTACACGCCGGAGCCGAGTACCATCACGCCGCGGTCCTCGAAGTCGATGTCGTGCTCGATGGCGTTGTATGTGGTATAGAGGTAGTTGGTGAATGCTGGGAACTCGGCCGCGACCGTGTCGATTTGTTTGACGAAAGGCGAGACGCCGTGTTCCTCGCGCAGCCGGCGGACCGCAAGTTCATTCGTGCCGAGGCACACTGCGAGCTGGCGGTCTGAGAAGCCAAGCTGCTTCGTATGGCGGAGTTGCTCTGGGCTTATGCTCGAGATGTTTAACGTCCTTACGCGCAGGCATAAGCAATCTACTACCTCCGCGAAGAAAGAGGGACGGCGTACAAAAGGTGCTGCTCCATGTTGAAGATATTCTGCAGCTTCGTCAAGAACCACTTGTCGATGTTAGTCATTTGCCAGATCTTATCGACCGAGTAGCCGCGATGGAAAGCACTGGAGATAGCAAAGATGCGCTTGTCGGTCGGGTTTACGAGCTCCTCGTCGATACCGTCGACAAGGTCGTTCTACAACCGTCAGATGGCCCGAAGCAGTCACGGTCAGCGCTACAGATACGCACTTTTGCAAAGCCGGAAAACTGGTCGTCGATCGCCCGGATAGCCTTTTGTATGGTCTCCTCGAACGTGCGGCCGATGCTCATCACCTCGCCGACGCTCTTCATGCTGCTACTGAGCAGGCGGGACACGCGGCTGAACTTCTTGAGGTCCCAGCGCGGGATCTTGACGACGACGTAGTCGAGGCTGGGCTCGAAGCACGCCGACGTGACCTTCGTGACCGAGTTCTTGATCTCATTGAGTGGGATGCCGAGCCCGAGCTTGGCGGCGATGAAAGCGAGTGGATACCCAGTCGCTTTGGACGCGAGTGCGGAGGACCGTGAGAGACGCGCATTTACCTACAATAGACGTATATGCACCACACTTGGATATGGGAAAGGGTCGCGCACTTACCTCGATAATGCAGTACTCGCGCGAAGTGGGATTAAGCGCGTACTGGATGTTGCATTCGCCAATAACCCCGAGATGACGAATGACGTTGATCGCCGTCGTCCGCAGCATGTTATAGTCCACGTCAGAGAGCGTCTGCGACGGGGCGACGACGATCGAATCGCCTGTATGAATGCCCAGCGGATCAAAGTTCTATCTCCAGTTCAGGCGCGCCAGAAAGAAAACGGAAAAGAGAGACAGACCTCCATGTTACACACGGTGATGCAGTTATCGCGGCAGTCCCTTACGACCTCGTATTCGATCTCCTTCCAGCCCTTCATGCTCTTCTCCACGAGCACCTGCGGGCTCGTCGCGAACGCCTTGCCGCACAGCGCCTTGAGCTGCCCCTCGTTCTGCGCAAAGCCAGAACCGAGCCCGCCGAGCGCGTAAGCCGCACGCACGATGACCGGGTACCCGATCTCCGCAGCGGCGACGACCGCCTCGTCCGTCGTCGTCGCAGACGCGCTCTGCGCGCACTTCTCTCCGATCTTCTCCATCGCGGCCGCGAAGAGCTGCCTGTCCTCCGTCGCGATGATCGTCTCGATGGGCGTGCCGAGCACCCGCACGCCGAGCGCCGCGAACTCGTCCTTGAGCTTGATGCCGACGTTGAGCGCCGTCTGCCCGCCAAACGTGACGTAGATCCCGTCCGGCTTCTCGTACTGTATGATCTTGCGCACGAACTCGGGCGTCACGGGCAGGAAGTAGACCTTGTCGGCGAGCCCCTTCGACGTCGCGATCGTCGCGATGTTCGGGTTGACCAGGATCGTGTAGATCCCCTCCTCTTTGAGCGCCTTGATCGCCTGCGAGCCCGAGTAGTCGAATTCGCCCGCTTGGCCGATGGAGAGCCCGCCCGAGCCGAGGATGAGCACCTTTTGCACGTCGACGCGCGGCGTGCGTGCGTCGTTGTCGGCCTTCTTTCCGCCGGGGAGGGATATGGGGACCAGCGAGCCCGCGGAGACGCAGTCCGCGACATTTTGGACGAACACGTCGAAGAGGAACTCGGTGTCGCGTGGACCAGGGGTAGACTCGGGATGGAACTGCACCGAGAAGAACGGCTTGTCCTCGCAATATATGCCCTCATTGCTCCCGTCGTTCGCGTTCCTGAACAGCTCTTTCCACCCCGGGGGGAGCGTGGCCGTGTCGACCTGGAAACCGTGGTTCTGCGAGGTGATGTAGCACCGACCACTGAGCGCATCCGTGCACGGGATATTGTGCCCGCGATTACCGTACTTCATCTTGCTCGTGCGCGCGCCGGCTGCCAGCGCAAGCAGCTGGTGTCCCAAGCAGATCCCAAATATCGGCCTGTCCGCTCTCTTCATCGCGTGCGCGACGCGGTCGATTGTCGTCTGCACCGTAGTGGGGTTTCCAGGCCCGTTGGAGAGGAAGAGCCCGTCGTATGGCTCCTCAGAGGGCGCAGTGAAGTCGTAGTCCCACGGCACGACCTTGAGCTCGACGCCGCGCGACGTAAAGCAGCGGATCTGGTTATACTTCATGCCGACGTCGACCGCGAGCACGCGCAGGGGCCGGCCGGAAGGGTGCAGGCGCGCGCTGCACGTCGGCGGGTACACGCGCGGCGCCGTGGTGGACACTGCCGCGACGAGGTTGTCGGTGTTCGGGTCGCGGTAGGGGACGAGGATGTAGTCGTCGCGCCATGGGGACGTCGGCTTGGCCGAGTTCGGCGGCGAGGACTCGCGCGAGACGGGCGGGTGGACGTCACGCGCGCGGTCGACGGGAGCCTCCGGCTTGCGGGCGAGCAGACGGGCGAGCATGACGCCTTTGGCGCGGATACGCTTCGTGAGCGCGCGGGTGTCGACGCCACAGAGCGCGGGCACGTCGTTTTCTTTCAGCCACGCACCGAGCGAGGAGTGCGCGAGGAAGTGGGAGAAGTCCTCGGAGTAGTAGCCGACGACGAGTCCAGCAACGTGGATGCGCGAGGACTCGAAGTGTGCGGGCAGGGCGTCGAGTTGCGCACGTGCGCGGCTGGGAACGCCGTAGTTGCCCACGAGTGGATATGTGAGGACGAGGATTTGGCCCTCGTACGATGGGTCCGTGAGCGATTCTGTGTACCCGACCATGCCTATTCAAGAATTTATTCTTGAGAAAGGCAGGAGTGGGTTGGCGGCGTGCGCACCTGTTTGGAATACACATTCGCCCGCGACGCTTTTTCCTTGAGCACCGAAGCTTATCCCGCAGAAAGCGGTGCCATCGATGAGTTCGATAACAGCGTCTGGGGCGTTTTTTGTCTCACTAGCACAAAGCTGGGGAGGCGCAATGGGAGGTGTAGGGAAGCCGTGACTGTGAGCGCGTGCGATGGCAGGCCTTGGGTTGGTGCTCAAGTTCAGATCTGAGGACATCTTGGTGTGTGCCAGGCTTTTATGATTTCCTCTTCAGCCAGACCTACGTCGATGTCCTCGGTGAAGAGAAGAGCCATCGCTGTCGCTTGATCACAAATTTCACGCTTGTTTACTCGTGCTTTATCAGTGGAAGCTTCAAATCTTATCTTATCATAATCATCACTGTCGTTACATACAAAAGGATGTTCAAAGTTCGTTACTGTGTGTGGTATCCAGCCTCCGGGAAAGCACCCAAACGCATCCCGGAGGCCTCTTTCATTCAGCTGCTGTTGCTGCTGCCACACGGCTCTCTGGTCGACTAGATTAATACCATCAGAGCCACGTTCGTCAGCCAAAGTTACGTAGGTGCTCAGAAACCACGCACCCGCAACAGATGACGTCGCATATACAATCTACGATTCCTGTCAGACACCCGAAGATGACTGTGGGCATTCCATCAGAAATTATGTTACGTCCCAGCGGGGATAAGAGCACACCTGCGACGATACATTCCAGACAGTCTGCAATGGCACCGATTATGCCAATGACACAGTCACCCAGGCAGGAGAACGTGCCCGCGAGGCAGGACGCGATGATACCCATGCTGGATTGTGAGTAGTACTAGCCGCGGGGTGGTGGTATTTGGGGTGTCGTATTAGTTTCTCAGCCCGGTCGCGTCTTTTATAGTACAACGAATATATCACATTTTCTCGCCTAAGAGACCCACATGTGCCCTTCATCAAGACAACTGCGGGAAAGAGCTCACCAGAGCCGAGCACGCATCAATCGAGCGCAATCAGGGAACTAGCCGTAAATGGACGTTCCTCGGGTCTCATGACGTCTACCCCTAGCATAGGGGTCCCACATCGTTTGTCCTTTCCCCTTCCTAATCCGTAGTCCTCTTGCTCATTCGCACCGATGCCTCCGCGCCGCGCTCTCCTCGACGACGACGAAGATGTCCCCATGGCCGGCCTCCCAAGTGGCCCCGCAGTGCCCGTCGAGCCCATCGCGCTCGACTTTGGCACAGCCGCAGCACCCGAAACACTCTTCCAGCAGCTCGTGCGGCATTGGCTCAACGAGCGGCACGCGCCGGACATCCTGCCCATGCAGGCAGAGGTACTCAGCGCGCTGCTCGACCACATTCGTCGACAGGTGCGTGCTGCCCGGCAGTGATTACTTTTCAAAAATTGTGCGGATTGCATTGCCGTAGACGGACACGGTCCAGGCGCTACGCGGGGACCCTGACTCTTCCGAGGCGGAGCACGCGCGAATCATGCTCGTACAGACCGAAGTCGAGCGCGTCAAGTTTGTCGTGCGCTCTTACATCCGTACGCGGCTCTACAAGGTGCGCCGCGTACTCCTCGCCCTTCTCTGCCGCTTTCCCAGACCACCCCGTAACCAAAATGGCACACACCTTCGTTCCTAGATTGAAAAATTCGCACGACACATCGTAGCCACGCCCGAAATGCAGGAGCGGTTGTCCCAAGCAGAGCTGGATCATGCGAGACGGCGCGCGTTCCCCCTCTCCCCTGCGACCAGCGTTGTGTTGGGCTAATCCTCCGTGCGATCGATTTATAGGTTCGCGCAGTTGACTGAGAGTCATTTCAAAGTGTCTGTCTTGCAGGCTTTACCACCGCATCAACAGAGGCTCGATGATAACACGCCGTTCACGCCCCCCATGGGTGTGTCTCTCCCCATTACCTCTAGCAATCGCCATCGCAGATCTCATCTGTTCCTTGGATTACACAGTATCAGAGCCAGATAAATCACGTGCGGTGTTTGTGCACGCGCGAGATGAGTGTCCCCCAGTGCGACTTCCAGAGTAAGTATCGATCGATCACAAGTTCTGGTAGCTCACCTCAGCCCACAGCGGGACAACGATGCAAATGCAAAAGGGACAGATCGTCCTCACTCCCTACGCGGTGGTCGAGCAGCTTCTGGCAATGGGCAACGTCGAGCTTGTCTGACAGCTCAGAAGCCACATCGCCACCTGCAACGAACAACAAAAACGAAAAGACTCAGTCCAGTCGGAGCACAATCCATCGTACATCACACACATCCCAAAAATATTAGGAAAGAATACTACTACAGCCCTAGTATGCGCGTCATACACGCAGGTAGTATCATCGATACTCGCCGGTCTCGTCGTCGTCCCAATTCTCGTCTCCCCGGTTTGGCGGTGCGATGTCTTGCATCGCCTCATCTCCGTCCGTCATCGCGGCAGGACCGCCGCTATCCGGCTCGCGCACCTCTGCCTTCTTCTTTCGCCTCCGCTTCTTCGCTGGCGCAGGAGGAGCACCATCCTCATCACCGTCGTCAACAACGACCTTCTTTCCCTTGCGCCGGGATGACGTATGGTCGCCATCCCCTGGTACGTCGAAGGGGATGGTGCCGCCGGCCGATGGGTCGGGCACGCCCTCGACGAGCTCTTTGAGAAAGTCGAGCATCTCTGTCGTCTCGATTGCGTGTTTCCTGGATGACGGCGGTACGGGGTGCATGTGAGTGTGGGAATCAGGACGAAAAGGGAACGCACAAGTGGTATGCTTCGACTTTCTTGGAACCACGCGAGGCGGTGACGCGGGACGCCTCGTCGACGACTAGTTGGAGGAAGAGTTCGAGCGCTTTCGCTGTGTGGTCGGTGATGAAGTCAGCGATGTGCTGCTGCGGAACGGAGGGACAAGGACAGGGAGAGTGAGACAAGTTACATACAGATAACAATAGGCGTAGCCTGCGCGACTTTGCCCACTTCCTCGTCCTTCTGCATAATCTTCTTGATGCGCGCCTGTGAGCGGGCCACGTGGCGAATTTAATACGTGGATACCCCGAGGCCAAAACAACAACAACGCACAACAGGGAACTTTGTTGTCTTATTCCTATTTTTCATGATGACGGCAACTGTATAATTTGAATGTGGGAGTCGATCGGGGTGATTGACGCGTCGGCGCGTCTGGTCGTGCGGAGGCAATCTGTGGCGGGCTGGAAGGAGCGGGGCGGAAGGGGGGAACGAGCTGTCGAATCTCGGGCGGAGGACAGAGTTATTTATGCCGCGGCCTGCGTTTGATCATCACACGCCTGTCTGGGGTTAGGGTTATCCCACCCCGACACGCACGACCATGTCCTTCTCGCTCTCGCACCCAATCAACACCGCCCTCCTCCTCTACACCCTCTACCTCCTCCAGCGCACCGTCTTTCCCTCCACCTCCGTCCCCCGCAAGCCCCCGACCGAGTTCAAGTCGGGCTACTCGTGGCTGCCGCGCGCGCACGCCCCCACGGTCCTCTTCACGACTTATACACCGCACACGCTCACCAAGTTCGATGGGAAGGACGGCGGGAGGATCCTGCTCGCCATCGCTGGCACCGTGTTCGACGTCACGGCCGGAAGGGGGTTCTATGGCCCAGGTATGCGATGCCCCCGGACCCGAATTGGAGGACTGACGGTGCTGCTTTTTGAACAGAGGGGATGTATGGGAATTTTGCGGGGCGCGACGCCTCGCGTGGAATGGCGAAACAGTCGTTCGATCTCGGTGAGTCGCCGGCTATATGCTCTCTTTTTGCCTTCGTCGCTGACTGGATGACTGTAGAAATGTTGACGCCCCTCGACGAACCATTAGATAAGCTCGATGATCTCACCCCCGAGGAGATGTCAGTGTTGTTGCCTCTGTCGTTTGTGGCAATGCTGATACTGCTCTTTTTAAAACAGCGAGAATATGAAGGGGTGGATTGAGCACTTTTCGAACAAGTACATCATTTGTGGTCGACTCGTTGAGAATGACGCTGCCCTTTGAAGATTACGATAGGTGGATGCGTCGACCTGTTATCGAAATATAATTGTGTTGTTGTTGTTATCAAGTTGTCTTTCACCAGGTGCAGCACCTGGCATGTGGTCATCGGCCTAGTACTGCCTTTCCAGGCCAATTGCATGGCTCTCCCATACTTTTTCAATGTTGCGTGCTCGACCATGCCTTGCTCAATATCGCGCACCCCTCATGCTTAGTCCCTGTGAGGCTTCCCCGCGGGTGTGTTGGACTGGATGACGATTTTGGCGCATCTGGACGCCACAACTTCCCGGTGGTTCCTAACTTTCTACTTTCATCGTCTGCCTACCATTGCCTCGTCTCCATGACACCGGTTGCAATCGACCCCTCTTCCGCCCACCCACCTTCCGGAGAGGATTGGCATACGCTCCGTGTGTACTCCCCTTTGGCGCGTCACACTTTACTTGTTTGGACTACCTGCACCTACTGGCGATTAAACCTCAGCGGTTCATCGGTCATGGGATCATCCCAATTTTCTGCGATGCTATCTAGGCTCTCAAGTTAGGCTTCGCGGTCGTCGCTGCATGGGTACTTCTCGGCGAACTAGTCAACTTCATGAACCCTAGCTGGCCACTCAACTATCTCATCCGCGGACCACGAAGCGCCTTCCAATGTTGTTTTGCGTCCGTAGTGAAAAACATGAAAGGTAAGGTTGTGACGTCGGTGTATTCTTCGGGTGGTCCGCGTGTACGGGGCGTGTATGACGAGCTACGGTGCGATCGTCGGATGTACAAGGCTGGTGAGAAGTGAGAAAAGGTGACACGCTTTTGTTTTATTTTTGATCTCGTGTCGGGGCGATGCGTGTTCGATGTCAATGCTCGCGGGGCGCCCTCCTTTTTTTTTTTTTTCTTTGAAAGGCGAAAGTATTTATGACGGTTTTAAGTCTCGACGCAGCGAGGGTGAGGTGATACAGCCTTTGATCCCGCGGTCCTATCGATGACGTCCTTAAGCTATTCGAAGACAAGGGCACCGAATTCAAAGATTTCGAAGGGAACCGCGAGTTGTTCGACGGGCTTATCTCCGGTAGTCCGCGTCGTCCATACGTTATCAGGCAAGTTATCAGATGTTCATCTTGGTGTTCATGGCGACCGAAATCGAAATATCCTCGTTCTTTCCATTTAGGCTTTTCACCAATTCTGTGGTCACTGATCAGGTTGCGTTCGAACCAGCAAAGGCAATCTTGAAAGTTTGATTGAAGAAGCTAGCGTGGTTGAATACAGTGGATTAGGTTTCACGTTTGGGCTCAAAGTCGTCGTTACTAGTCACCTTTTGACCATTTATATTCTGGAACAGTGTGCCAGCACTTTAGAGTTGTGTCTCCGTAGGGGTAGGAAAAGAGCCCGCGGCCCAGTAGCTACTAGTTTTTAAGTATTCTTACTCCTAGAGAACTGCACCTTCGAGTTTGTCAAATTATCATACTGATTCGTACAGCACGAGTCAGAACGAATCAGAATCGAGTCAACAGCATCAAGTCATCCATGACTCGAAATACGGATCAGCGCAAGTCGGGAATGGAACGGAACAATTTCATGCAAGAAAACGAAAATAGTGACATCGGAAATTCGGGGGGCCCCGTCCATGGCCCTGTCACAGACCATTGGCCAAGTTGAGACTCAAGGGAGTTCAAGAAACAAGTTTAGAAGTTTCTTGAAGTTAGGCGTGCCCAGACCTTCTCACGAGGTTACGGTCAGGTAAGTAAGGAGAAAGTAGGAAGTGCGGCGTACCAGTGACGGGATCCCAGCCCTTCACACTTCATGGAGATTCAGCGACCGAGTACGGATTACAGAAACACATACGTACGCTTTAAAACCATCCGTATCTTGAGGCATACGTCTGAGTATAACGAGCTTATCCTGAGTAGTAAAGACACGTACCACAACCTGGGTTTGTCCCTGCAGTTATATCGTTGAATGCAGTGTGCAAACTTAGAGTGGTAAATTGCGGGGTTGACGAAGCCTGCGAGTCACAATAAATAAATAGGGGCATTGGTTCTGTGCAGCTTGGTGTATATAGTGTGAGCCTCACCAACAGGTCCCTTCCCCACGACAAGCCGCGCATCATTGATCATGGAAATCATCGACCCCACGACAGGCGACGACGCCGAGGTTCCAGACACAAGTTCGAACTGACCATCTATGGCAACGATATAGTTCACCCTTCCCGGAATCAGTCGAAAATAGTACGGGCACCATGCAAGTGCATCATAGTATGCTCACCCATTAGCGGACAAATCGGGGAAGCCGCGCGCCTTGAAGAAGAGAAGATTTACCAGCCGACCAACCACAGAATTAGAGATCTGACGCTACCTTTCCGGAATTGTTGAACTGAGCTGCCTTATATGGCGGATGGTGCTCTTTCAAGAATCTGGCGACCGTTGTAGCTTGGTATGACGGCATCGGGAAAATGTCACTAAATCCTCCTCCACTGAACATGGATGCGCTTTCCGGATCATTCACCGTCGCACTAGAATTGATTTGCGTGGCCCCGACAGAAACCACGAATGAGCACGATCCAGGGAACCATGGGATTGAACCTGACTGCGTTTACGTCAATACTGTCCACACCTAAAGATGTAAGTAAGTAAGCCCTGCGCTCGTGTCCAGTTATTCCGAGTCACCGAACCCACTCACCGCTTGAGTTCTGGCAAATGCCACCATAACCAGCGACTCCATCGTCCCCTGATGCGTATAGAACCGTTGTCCCCAATAACCCGAGCTTTCCATATTCGTTGCATTGGCGAGTGGCGTAGCGGTGGGTGGCGGTACCCTCGTCCTGAGCGTAAGAGACGGAGACAACGTGAGGTGGCTTAATTATGCCACAAGATTCGGAGTCTGAAGTGGAACGTTAGAATTTTTGAAAAATGCGAAAGAATTTCGCGAACGATTAAAGCCTCCCGGGAGTGGGTCAGGATATATTCCGTCCTACACAGACGACGAATTAGATCTCTGCACCGACAACATTAGGCGTACCGACCTGGTCTGGATCATCTCCACCCTGAAGCGTACAGAAGGACCGATCAACAGCGTCCAGCCAATTGTCAGTCCAGGCACCTGATGAACGTTAATTTAATGAGGCTAGCCTCACAAGAAACTACCGCTAACCCTCCACGATGTCGCCAGTCTGCAGGAGGGTGATTGGCTGTGGATTAGTCAACACCATAGCATATTCCAGGTCCAAGTCACTCTCTGTGTCGAGAGAACTATTCTTGGAGGCTGGTATGGACGACGCCTGTCAGGTATCAGTTACATTTGAAATAAGTAAACGGGGGACTTGCCTCCGTCGATAGAGACGAGTGTGGGTCTTTTCCCAATCTGTGTGGACGAGAATCTCCTAAACAATCGTGGTTATCATCAGCCTGACGCCGTGAGAGCCTAAGACTATATCCGCACTTGAAGAATAGATCAAGATCGTGGGAACGGTACGTTTGGGGCGTAAATTCAACTGAGGGACAGGTCAGTGGGACTCTAAAACAACCTGTTGGGATTTCACCAATTCCATAGGAGTTCTTCTCTGTCGCCCCCGGTATGTAGCGGAAATCATAAAGGGCACGTAGGCATTCCGGGGTGATAAATCGATCACAATGTTTCAGCGAAATTGTGGCGTCAATCTTCGCGCCGTTTGCCAGTGCCCTCGGGACGTGGGTGATAGATGGCTGACCGAGGTGGTTTAGGTTGGCTCGTCTGCGCAGGCGCGCTGGATATTCCGGAATATGGTAGTTGAGGTGCACCTGTTGGCTTTATGACCTCGACATGATCACTGATATGTTCTGGCACAGAGTACGAAAGACAGCCTTCGTGACAGTGAACCTGTTAGCCATCTCGTGAGTACCGGTAACTTTCAGAATCGCTTACCAATCCTGCCTTCTCGCCCGATGGGTGCTCGTAAATATGGTACTCTGTATCCAGCAGCCGTTCAGGCCGTAGCCACTGTCAGGTTCAATTCGATCCATCCCTTGTTTGGGGAAAGTCGGGGTTTATCTTCAGCAATGCCAGAAGCACTGAGCCACGTTCGGACTAGAGGACACAGTAGACTCGCTCGGTGCGAAGAAATCGACGACTTTTTTGGGCGTCCAGTGTTGGCCGTATGCTGGCGAATCGGGATGTGCGACATCCATCAGAAGGTTTTCGATCATGTGAAGGTTCTGCTGCTTCATCCCAATACGCAGGGTAATGGTACCATCCGCATCCGCCCTGTGAGAATTCACCCATCCGATGGGTCCGACAGTGCGTCGCTCATGGATGACGTGGTTGGCACGCTGGGAGGGGGTAGCTAGTGCTATGGAACACATCGCCAAGACCTGAAGAAGTCCACGCATGAAGGACGATGAGAAAGGCCGGAAGACTGAGAGAGGACTGAGAGAATTCCTCTAAGGTGCGACCGTCACTAGGAGAAAGCTAGGACCTTTTGTAGGCGGGGGGAAGAGACGGGTGAATAGTAGCCGTAAGCCCAACTAGCGACCACTGGCATTGTGCCAGTGCACCACCGGGAAAAGACTCGAATTCGCCGAAGATAATCTTATTCTCATTGTATATGCGATTGAAACCACGTCGATAGAGATTCTCCATTGTATGCTGGGGAAGCAGGGCCGAGGATCTGGATAAAACGCGATCACATCGCTCCCTCAGTTGGACTCGGAGGACGTAGCGCTGTCCACAAAAACCCATAATCGTACAAGGACTTCGGGCCACAAACGATCATCACCGTCAAGATTACCGTTTTTTCTGCCGCGGGCACCGCTTGAGAACGACTGAACTGAACCCTGTTCGACTGCTGTGAAGTGCAACAGCGGAAATGGAGACCTTCTGCTCAGGATCGACGTCCATCGGCTCGTCGCGATGGGGCGATCCCGTGTGCTCGGACGACGCCGCGGTCGACTGTCGGTCTCGTCTCTGTTTCTCGATGGACTCGGTCATGAGGAGGGCGAGGAGGACCAAGAGCTGGCAGGAGAACAAGGCCGAGACCAGCGAGAGGTCCACGAGAGCGGGAGCAAATCCCAGATGCGGCCTACCGCCATCGCGGACGAACGATCTGGGTTCACGGAGCAGCCATTCAGTTTTCTCAGCACGGAATCGCCCAAAAAGTGGCAGAGTCGGGGCGGGACGGCCAGAATGACGAAGCAGGAAAGGGACGGCGCGGCGTGGATGACCAACAGGCGGGAGAGCCCGATCGGGTTGTTTGCCACCGCTTGGCCCCACGCGCCAGACACGCGCCAAACAAACGACCCGTTCCCCGGGGCGGGAACCGCCGCGCCACGCTGAATCAGCGATAGTCTTTGACTTTTCGCAGAGATCTCACGGTCCGGACCGCTCACACCGTTTTTCCGCCACTCAAATTCAAACTCCGCTTTCTTCGAACTTTTTTGTCATTCCTATTTTTTTTGGTGCAGAGTAAATACTACAACAAAAATACAATGTAAAATATAGAAAAAATAAAGATAAATAGCGTGTAAACAACGCGGTCGCGTTTGTGTATCGGTTTGGGTTGCGTGGGAGGGGAGGAAGGGGCAAAGAATTCCTCTTCCCTGCCCCTCACTAATGCCCACTTTTGACATCCCCACTGGCCCTTCTATTACCGAAAGGGGCTCTTCTTACCTTGTGTCCGAAGCGAAGGTGCGCTGCGGCAAATGCCCCACAACGTTGCCCCCATATGGAAGCATTACATATGACCGCGAGAAGGGGGGGATGCCGTTGGAGTGGACCAACGAGAACGACTTCTTGACCTGGCTCGCTGCTGAGGAACACGAGAAGACAGTTAAGCTTATTGTAAGTAAAACTGAAGCATCAGACTCACCACACTGGCGGGAACGGCGCGTGTTCAAGTGCTCGTGGGAATTTTCGGGTGGCAAGCCAGATCGTGAAAAGACACACCAATGGGACCGGAAAATTCCTTCAATGAAGACTGGCTGCCAATGTTGCCTGACGATCAAACTGTATCCGCACACACTGACAGTTCTCGGCAAGTACGAGGGCCAGCATGATCACGCGCTCGGCGACGAGAATCTGCGATTCCTTAGACTGTCAGACAAGGTCAAGGACCTTGTAATGGAAATGATTCACACAGGCATAGACCCCAAGGCTATAGTTGAGTGACGACTAATAAGCTTTTGCCAAGCTAACAGCTTTCATCCAGTTACAACGCGTGCGTGAATCCTGCAAGCCAACAGATCGTGATTACCACATGACCATGCGCGACATCAGCTGCCTCCGTCGGATAGTGGAGAATGACGAGATCCGTCTAGACGATAATGACGCGATCTCCGTTAGTGTTGTGTCAGGCCCGTCCTGACGATGCTCGGCTTGAGCGGTGACAGAGTGGCGTGATATACGAAGGGCGACTTAGCGAATATAAGTACACGACCTGAGGAGGAACGTGACTGCTACTGGCACTGGGGCGAAGTCCACCAGGCGCACGTGTCGCTGGGCGATCTGCCTTACCAAGGCCAGACGCAATAACAGACAGAAAGCGAGGAGAAGGCAGATGAGGAGAGAGACGAGGAGAATTGGATAAGGATTCAAGAAGACCAAGCTAAGGAGCTCGGTCTTCGTACTACCCACTAGTTATACAATTGACGAGGAGCTTTGGAGCTCCTCCTGAATGTAAGATACCCAGTAGCAATAGTAGCTTGAACCCTACTACGACTATCCTAGGTATGAGTCAAGTCCGTACCATGTGATATCCACAACAACGCTGACTGAGACGACTGTCCCTGACTAATACTAGGGTAGTCAGAACCCCGTGAGACTGCAGTCCGTACCAATGAGTCCGATCGCAACAGTTAGGCTATGGGTTGCTAGGCTCCAGCAATGCGGTTCTGCGGCCGTCATGAAGGACAAAAAGGATCCCCCTCCCCCCAAATCTGGACTATCACCAGATTCCTTTGTCCTATGCATTCAAACCGAGTACCAGCGGGACTGCTTCCACGCACTTGGCTCCAATTTTTTATCAATTGATGCCACCCACAATACCACTCAATACACAGGAGTTCAACTTTTTACCCTGGTTGTGAGGGATTTGTGGGGCCATGGTACACTTTGTGGCGCATTTCCATTTACAGGCACTTACTTCCTTTCCGCTTGGCAGGCGTTCCTGTTGCGTAGATGTTGTCGTCAAACGGCACAGAAGTGACAATAGAATTCTTTCTTCGTTTTGTAAAAATAAACTCCCCTGACACCACACCGCGGATCACAATGAGTGATCGTGACAGGGCGCAAATGAATGCGGTTAAGACCGTGTACCCGGAGACCACACTGCTATTGTGTTGGTGGCACGTGCTCCGCGCAATGCGGATGCGCTTCTCCACAGAAGCATTCCCGAAACTTTGGGTACGCGTCCAGGAATGGGTCAAAACGTCCGATCAATCAACGTTTGATTCCATGTGTGTTACGCCACCACTGGCGTTAGTCCGACTTGGACAGCAAAAGGGCGTTCACAACTTAGCGAATATCTCAAATGTAGGTCACGTGATCTATTATGCGTACACGGCGTCTGTCTGAAGGCACGTGACACAGATAATTCCAGCACTAGGACACTCGAGTCTCTAGGCGATCGATAGGGACGACTTGCTCTGGGGAGACAAGCGAAGGCACACGTGGAAGATGAAGAGGAGAGGGAGTGGTGATTGAAGAAGACCAAGATGGCGTATCTTGGTCTTATCGAGCCACTATTTATACATGTGCGAGGACGCTTTAAAGCTCCTCCCGAATCCGTACGACTAGTAGCGTAAGTAGCTCGAACCCTACTACAGCTGTCCTAGGAATGAGTCATGCCACATTGGCATGTGATACTGTACAACTACGCTGACTGATACTCGAGTCCATGACATATTACGACTTACTAAGGGAGTCATCACCGTATAGTAAGCGTCCACTTCGCGTACCGTGACATCACCCCCTTTTCAGCCGCGACGACCCCGGCGCCGAATGGGTCCGATACCCCCGAGCCACCCCTCCTGAACCGACTCAACTCGGTTATGAATGTCCGCCATCTCCAACCTGAACTTGCTGCGAGCGAGCTCCCCTTGAATGCCCCCCAACGCTTGGGCCAGTGCATGGAGTCGCTGTTCGACCCTTTCAGCCTCGTGCCTGTATTCGCGGTAACAGTGCAACTCAGCTTTAAGCCCTACGTCGTGCAGGGCGTTGACCGCGGTGTCGAGGCGACGTTGGTTTGCGTGACCCCGGATGAGGGAATACGTCTCTTCCGGGGTGTAATGGGGTTTGCCCCGCTCTTGGACTTGGGGTTCGGCGTACAGTGGTTTGGAGAACATCTTGTCACTGTCTGACGCGAGGGCGAGGACGATGGGGTCCGGGTTCATGATGACCTGGACGTATGGGGCTTGGGTGGTAATGCCGCGGGAGTCGGTGATGGGAAAGTGTACGAACTTCTCCCCCCGGTTGTGCACGTAACCGTGAGGGGCGAAGCGGGAGTCGGTGAGGCGGCGGTGGAGAACGGAAAGGTGATGGGATACGGGCGTGTCATCGTGGACGATGTCGCCTCGATAGAGGGGACGACAGACAGTGTCGCATGTGTAGGGGGTTTCGTTGGGGTGATCAGAGTCGGTGGATTGGATAATGGAAGCGTGCTCAGCTGGATACCATTCCTTCAGCTCCCACTCGGGCTGCTCCTGGATCGCGCGCGCATCATCGCGTCGAAGAGTTTCCTCTTCTCGAGGATCTTCGTTCTCCTTGTCGCTGCCGTCGACCATTGCTCGAGCTTCCACGTCTCTGCCGTGAACCTCCACTCCTCCCATCGTCGAGTTGCCGGACTCTTCTTCCGCTTCGACCCGGTATTCGACTCGTACCGGGAGAGGTCGAGGAGAGGCAGATTGACTGTCTCTGAGAGCGTCACAAAGCCTACGCACTTGGGCCTCGGTGTATGGCGCGGAGTTGAGCCGCTGGCCATCGTGGCTGAGGAGCCAGAAGGTCTCGGGGGCGTTGGGGTTGTCAACGTCCTCAACGGGGACGATGTCTTTGAGGGCGTCGTTGAGCTCTTGGTAGGTGAGGGACTCCCCAATGAAGGGAGCGACGATGGTGGAAGCAGTGGTAGAGGGGAGAGACATTTCTGGTTGAGTGAAGAATCCAGAGTGGGGAGATAGGGTAGACTTAGCGTTGTTGGCTTCGCTTATATGGATTTTGTTCGCTTTCGAGCTCCGTTCATATTCCGCTAGAGCTTCGTCAGCGAAGACGTCGTCCTTGTTGACCCACTGATTCTCCGAGTCGGAGTACCCTTTCCATTTCACGAGGTATTGGAGCTTCTTGCTTCTGCCGAATCGCCGGGAGTCCAGAACGCGCTCAATTTCGTATTCCTCCTCGCCATCCACTAGATCCGGTGGTGGGCGCTTGAAATTTTCTCCATGGAGCAGTGTTTCGCGATAAGGCGTGAGTAGATCGATGTGGAACACGGGGTGAATACTCCACTGTGTGGGAAGTTCGAGTTGGTAGTTGACAGGTGATAGTACCCGTGTGACCTTGAAGGGTCCATGCCGGCGCGCTGCGAGTTTTGCGGTTGGTTGGTTGGTTCGGAGATGGCGTCCTTCTAGCCATACTTGGTCGCCTATTTGATATTTGGGTGTATCTCGGTGTTTGATCCATAGGGATTGGGCCTTTCGGATGAGCTCCTGAGCTTCCTTCCGCGCTTCTCGGAATTGTTGAAGTCGCGTGAGTACTTGGGGAATGGGGGACGGCTTATCGATCCAATCAGCGCGCGGGTCGTATCCCATCATAAGTGAAAATGGGGATTTCCTTGTTGCCTCGTGCGGCCAGCTGTTGTGCGCGAACTCTGCCATTGGTAGGAATCGCGCCCAGTTATCTTGGCGCTCATTAGTCCAGAACCTCAGATATTGTTCTAGCCATTGATTGGTACGTTCCGATTGTCCATCCATTCGGGGGTGATAAGCCGTGGAAATGTTCTGGTAGATCCCCAAGATCCGGCATAGCTCGCGGGTGAACTTTGACGCGAATCGCGGGTCTCGGTCGCTAATGATCTTTGCCGGTAGTCCGAATCGTCGAAATACATGAGTGACGTACAGGGCTGCAGTTTCTTCTGCCGTTATTTCTTCGACGCAGGGGATGAATATGGATGCCTTGGTGCAGTCATGGTCGGTCACCGTGAGGATCAAGTCATATCCTTGGGACGTGGGTAGTTTAGTAATGAAATCGAGAGCTATGACTTCGAAGGGCTTAGCGTTGGTCATGGGTGTGATGGGGACTAAGGGTGCTCTCGTGGGTCGGTTATTAACTTTGTGACGTTGACATTCAGCGCATCCTTGGACGTATTCGGTGACGTGTTTCAACAAGTGTGGCCACCAGTGACTTCGCTTGATGATTCGAGTGGTACGCTTGATTCCAGGGTGGCCGTACACTGGGGGGTTGTGATGGTTGGCGATGATGGTGCGTATGGTGTCTTGTCCTCCGGTGACTACTCGTGCGCCTTGTCGATACCAGATTCCGTCGACTTTCTTGAGTTTGTAGGGGTCTACCCATGGTCGTAGGGTGTTTTCGTCTTGCTCAAGTGCCTCTGGGGTTTGTGTGGTTAGGTTCCGAACGAAGATTTTCTCTGGTAGTACGGTGACTCCTTCGTTGTCGTTTTCTCCTCGGTCGTAGTCTGGTCGTCTGGACAGGGCGTCCGCATGACCGTTGTTGGTTCCCTTGATGTGGTGAATCTCGAAGTCGTACTCCATAAGTTCCAGGACTTCTCGGGCTACACGGCGACTTATCTTCTGGGGGGATTTCCAGTGTGTTAGGTTAAGGTGGTCCGAGAAGATTTTGATTTTGTGTGGAGATCCCGCTAAGAATGGTCTCCAGTGTCGTAGCACTTTGACGATGGCGAGAAGCTCTAGATCGTATATGTCATAGTTGCGTTCTGCTTCATTCAATGTGGCCGAGAAATATCCAATGGGGTGTCGCTTTCCGTCTTTCTTCTTCTGTAGGAGGACTGCTCCCACTGCGTATCCGGACGCGTCCACTTCGAGCTCGAATTGGTCTGTCAGGCTGGGGTGTGCGAGTACTGGTTCACTGGTGACAAGGTCCTTGAGGGTTTGAAAGGCTTTCTCTTCGTCTTTGCCCCACGTCCATTCGGCGTCCTTGCGTGTGAGTTTGTTGAGTGCTCGCGTGTACGTTGCGAAGCCGCGAATGAAGAGTCGGTAAAAATTGCAGAAGCCTAGGAATGAGCGTACGTCGCGCACCTTCGTGGGGCGAGGCCAGTCCCGTATGCCAGAAATTTTTACGGGGTCCATGCGAGTTACCCCCTTTTCAAGGATTACCCCCAGGTAATCCATTCGTGGCTGGTGGAAGAGGCACTTCTCAGGTTTGAAGTAAAGGTCGTGGTCGAGTGCGACTTGAAGTACTGCGCTGACCGCTTCGATGTGGGCTTGTAAGCCAGCTGCTTCGGTCGTAGCGATGCCGATGTCGTCCATGTATACTCGGATGATGGTTCCGCGTGTCTGATGGTGGAGGATGACGTCGCTCAGGATGTCGTTCATCATGTTCTGGAAGGTTGCCGGTGAATTGGTGAGTCCGAAGTACATGACGAGGGGTTCGTAGAGTCCGTATTTGGTTTTGAACGCGGCTTTGGGTTCGTCGCCCTCTTTGACTCGTATGTTGTTGTATCCCCACCGTACGTCGAGTTTGGTATAAATGTGTCCGTTTCCCAGGTCGTTAATGAGCTCTGCCATGAGCGGTAGTGGGTACTGGTTACGTACAGTGCACGCGTTGATTTTTCGATAGTCTTGTACGGGTCGTAGTTTGCCGTCCTTCTTTTTGATGAAGAAGAAGGATGACGCGTATGGTGACTTCGAAGGTCATATGTAGCCCATCTTGAGTTGTTCGTCCAGCCATTTGCGAAGTTGTCCGTCTTCGTCTTGCGACATGGGATAGACTTTACAGTCGATACTGGCTGGGGTTCCTGGTTTGAAGTCAATTGCGTGATCCCATGGTCGCGAGGGTGGAAACCGGTGAGATGCTTCCTCGCTGAAGATTTTGGCGAAACGTTGATATGGTTCGGGTATGACTGCTGCGACCGTGTTCTGGTTAGCGGCGATGGCCAGTTCTGTGGCGGTAGTACGTATCTGGCATTCATCCTCGAGCTCTTGCACGATATCTTCTCCTTCTTGTTGGGTGATTGCGCTTGCTATTGTGGTTTGCAGCTCCGTGGGATTAATTGATCGGAGGACTATTGGGAGCGTGCTTTCGTGGATTGTAGCGTGGGTCCAACTGATGGTTGGTTCATAGGTGGCTAACCAAGGGTATCCGAGGACCAGTTCTTCGTTTCCGATGTCCGTAACTAGGAATCTCATGACTTTGTTAATTCCATTGGTTTGGACATCTAGATCGACGAAGTGAGTGATGGACCCAGCTTTGTTTTCCGTGTTATCTATATTCCATATTTTCTTGGGTCGCTCAAGGGTTTGCAGCCCGAGGCCCATGCGTTTAGCGAACGCGGGTCTTATGAAGTTGTCGGTGGCACCCGAGTCAACGAGTCCTTTAATGTCAGCCATGGAGTAACTGGTGCGAATCGAGACTGGAATTCGAAGCGAACGATAGCGAGTCATGATTACAGAGTTACAATTAACTGCCCTTACCCAGGCCGATGGGTTTAGGCATCCTGAAAACCCTCTTGGGCCCACAGGTCTTTGAAGATAAGGTCCTTGACCTCGTCACTAGCTCCTCGTATATTGTCCATCCACCCTTTGGCCTGCTCCTCGGGGGTGACTTCTGCGCATCTAGCGGTAGTTGGTTCCTGACTGTAATAGTCGGTTTCCGCGCCTCTGCTTGTACTCGCGCGTGGTTGGTACGTTTGCCTTGGTTTTCTGGGGCGTGTGCAGTCCCGTGAGAAGTGACCCGGGTTGCTACAATTGTAGCAGATGACTTCCCTCATGTCCCTGCGCTGTCTGCCTCCTCTTCCTTGTCCCGGCCCTCCTCTCGGTGGGAATGGTGCCCGATTGGGGTCTCCGACCATTGCGAGTCGGGCGCGGGTTCGATCCGCAGAGGTGTCCATTGCGTTTGGATCATATCGCGGTGGTGGGAAGCGAGGTGGTCCCCAGGACGGGACGTATCCTCTTGATGGGTTTTGATGTGCTGGTGGTCCTCGAGGCGGCGTGTTTGTGAGGTTAAGTCTTGCGCGTAGGTGAATGTACTGCTTTTGTCGGCGTATGGATGCTTCCTTCCATTCGTTGAAGCTTTGTGGGTCGTCCAGCTCGTAGATTTTGGTGAACAGCGCTTTGGGTAACCCCGCCGTAAAGCAGTCCAGGGTTTGGCGGTCGTTGAGGCGATAGTCAGCCTTCCGTGCCAGTTGTTCGAAGTTGGTGACGTACGAGTCAATATCGTCTCCGATCATTTTGAAGCCTCTGGCTAGGGTCGCCTGCGCTTCTTCTTGTTCGAGGACGTTTGAGAACCGGTCGGTGAATCCGGCGGTTAGTGTGTCCCATAGGTACTCGTCGTATCTGTTTCGTCCTTGGCGAAGCTCGTTATTGAGCCACTGCAGAAATCCAAGCATCCAGTTTGCTACTTGAGGTCCCTTGATAAAGCCCAGAAAGAGCAGGCATCGTCGATAGACGTTGGTCATGATTGGCGCTTCTACGTTCTGTCCCCAGTAAATGTGCCATTGAGTAAGGAATGATTCGTACTCTTTTCGATTTCCGTCAAAGACGCTTGGAGTTTCTCCTGCTAGTCTTTCTGTACCGTGGGGTGGTCCCGCCGGGGGTAGCCCTCCTGGAGGCGGTGGTGGTCCTCCACCGAATGGGTCTCCTCCTCCGCCTCCGAATTGTGGCGGTCTATCTCCTCCGCCTGGGGGTCCTTGGCCGAAGTTTCCTCCTGGTCTTCTGCGCGGTGCGGGGCCTCCTGTTCCTGGAGGTGGGTCGGGTATGTCGGGTCCTACTGCTCTGAAAATGGCAGCGTCGTCTGCGGTCATGCGGTGTCCGGTGGATGGGTTGATGGGTCTTAAGTAGGCTTCAGCCTCTTCAGTGATGCGTCGCACTTCTTCTGTTGCAAGTTCTTCGTGGGTTATGGTGGCTGTAGCCATGTCTGCGGGTGCGTGTACGTGGATTGTTTCTGGTTCGTTCAGGCGTAGGGACTCAGCTGTCTGTATTACTTCTCCGATTTCTGATTCATCTCCTTCGTTGGAGTTTTCTTCGTCGCCGCTTGTTTCTGAGGGGGCCGAAGTTCTAGGTTCGGAGGTGCTGGGTTCCTCTTCTGGTTGTCCGTCGATTCGTCCCCACTGTTCCCTAGTAGGTAACCCTCTACAGTCGATATCGCAGTTGAAGTTTCTTCCGGCTGGTCGTACCACGTCGAATCGATTGTCTATGGGGTTCCACGTAATCTCTACCCAACAAAGGTTGTCGAAGTTGAACTCAACTGGTCTGTATCGGGTAGGTCCTGATGCGAAGTCTACGAAGTATCTGGTTTCTCCTCGGTATTCTCTCCACCTGGCTGCTCCTAGAAATTGTACTGGTACGTTACGGTCTCCCCTTCGTTCAAGGGAGTAGGTCTGAAAGTTTCTCCACTGGTCTCGAGTTGTGAACGCCACGGTGAGGGATCTTGGTCTTAATGTTACGCCACCACTGGCGTTAGTCCGACTTGGACAGCGAAAGGGCGTTCACGACTTAGCGAATATCTCGAATGTAGGTCACGTGATCTATTACGCGTACATGGCATCTGTCTGAAGGCACGTGACACGGATAATTCCAGCACTAGGACACTCAAGTCTCTAGGCGATCGATAGGGACGACTTGCTCTGGGGAGACAAGCGGAGGCACACGTGGAAGATGAAGAGGAGAGGGAGTGGTGATTGAAGAAGACCAAGATGGCGTATCTTGGTCTTATCGAGCCACTATTTATACATGTGCGAGGACGCTTTAAAGCTCCTCCCGAATCCGTACGACTAGTAGCGTAAGTAGCTCGAACCCTACTACAGCTGTCCTAGGAATGAGTCATGCCACATTGGCATGTGATACTGTACAACTACGCTGACTGATACTCGAGTCCATGACATATTACGACTTACTAAGGGAGTCATCACCGTATAGTAAGCGTCCACTTCGCGTACCGTGACAATGTGGGAATGGATCCAGACCCAGCCCGCTGAAGTGGTCCCCCCAAGTTTTGTTGATTACCTCAAGACTAATTGGATGAGCATTGTACCCCTCTGGGCAGGGATATCAAGACTGCATCGGACGATCTTTCAGGAGGGTGACACAAACATGCTTATTGAGGCGTAAGTGGTCTTATCGCACCAAGGATCAGCGAGGATCACTCAAATCTATCTAGCTATCATCACATTCTAATGTAACGTCTACCACGGACGTCTGCCTGACTTAGGCACTGCGGTGTGCTGATCCTCCTTGATGGTTGTACAGGCGGCACAGAAGGGCTGTTGGGTCAGCCGGGTCGTACTCGACGTTGTGATCTTCACTCCACGTGACGTGTTCGAAGGCGTGTACGATGTTGGACTCTTCGAGGATAAAGTGATGCCGCTGGGCGTGGGTAGCGTAGTAGATATAGCCCCACGGGCGTGCGACGTTCAGGTTAGAGTAGAGGTAGACTTTGGTGATGACGGGACTTAGCGGGAACACTGTCCACATGGTTGGTCAGACACGTGGGTAGCCAAAGGCCGAGAGAGTCACGGGGATCGCAAGGATATGCCGGACTGAGGGACTCACTAAGGGAAAGTCCCTTGCACAGAAGACGAGTTAAGAGTGGTAATTGAAGAAGACCAAGATGGCGATCCTGGTCTTCGTGTGCGAACTTATATACATATACAAGGTAGCTTTCAAGCTCCTCTCGAATCGTAACTAGCCAATAGCGTAAGTAGAGCGAACCCTAATACAACTACTACTAGTAATGAGTCACTCTGAGTCATATCGTACATTATCACATGCCAAATCCTGTAGCTGACTGATACTACGCAGTCCATGACGAATTACTGCTGACCCCGTTGTCATAAGCGATGAGTCAGAGTCCACATCCGAGCGAGACGTAACATCACCCCCTTTTCAGACTCGAGCCCCAGCTCGACGGTCCTAGAGGCGTTCGGTCATCTTCTGTGCCAGTACTCGCCCCCGCCCCACTCCGTTGCGCTGGTCTTCGATGCGCTTGATCGCGTCGGCCCTCTGCAGGCGGATGACGCACATCTTGCGGTTGACTGCGATCCTCTCCAACTCCTGTACCTTCTGTAGCACCTCTTTCTCCTTGGCCGCGTACCCCACGCACATGCTGCGGAAGCGGTGTACCTCTGCGAGGAGCGAGAGGTCCTTGAGTTCGAGGAGGGCACGGTCTACTGAGGACTGCAGGCCGCTCTCGGCGTCGAGGAATACTAGGTCATCGTCGGAGTACACTGGCGGGTCTGATAGGCACTGGGAAGTGGCATGAACGGGCTTCCCATACTGCTGGTTGCTTCCTCGGCGATAGGCGAGGACGAACGGGTCGTTGGTGAGGATGAGTTGAGTAAAACGGGCAGGCCAAAGTTGTTCGTGAGCGTCTCGAATAGGGAAAGGGATATAGTGGGCTCCCCTGTTGTAATGGAACCCCGTTGGTGGAGGCGTTTCCACGCCGCATCGGGGAAGCGGGCTTTGTTCCTGTTCCGGATGGACTCGAAGTGCGGGTCGAGTAACCTCTGGATACGTGAGTGGCTCCCCGTCGGTTCCGCATAGCGGGGGGGTTTCCGAGTGTGTTGTGGTGAGATGGGTGGCATAACGAAGATACAGATGCAGCGTGAGGTGTTCTTGCGGGTCCCACGGGTCCCCAGGGAGATCGCGCTCTCCGTCCCCTTGGACGTATGGCTTCTCCGGGGTCGGTGCTCGAGTGGGGATGTAGTTGGCGGCGAGGTTGTTGGCCATTCCCAGAATAGGGGAGGGCCTCGAAGGAAGTGGGGATGCCTCGGGGGTAGGCACACAAGTTTCTCCGTGGTAAAGGGATAGGGTAGATTGCAGGGGTGACGATGGCGTGGATTGTACTCTGTGTTTGCCGGCAGCATCTTCGGCAATGTAGAGGACAGTGACTGGAGTGTGGGACATCAGTGTGGAGGAGAGGTAGAGGGGATGGAGACGTCTCTTGTATGGAGACTGCCCTTATATGCGTCTCTCGGTCGGGGTTTGAACGTTTGAACTCCCTTATCGCTTCATCGGCGAAGACGTCATCCTTGGAGATCCATTGATTGTCGGAGTCAGGGTAACCCTTCCATTTGACAAGGTATTGCAATTTGCGACTGCAGCCGAAGTGCCGGGAGTCTAGAATCTTCTCAACCTTGTATTCTTCCTCTCCTTCTACCAATTCGGGTGGTGGGCGGTGGTAGTTTGGTCCGTGCGTGGGTGTTTCGCGATAAGGGGTTAGGAGGTCCACATGGAACACTGGGTGAATGCTCCACTGCATGGGAAGTTCTAATCGATAGTTGACTGCGGACATCACCTGGACCACCCTGAAGGGGCCATGTCTCCTGGGCACGAGTTTCGCGGTTGGTTGATTGGTACGTAGGTGGCGCCCTTCTAGCCATACCTGGTCCCCTATTTGGAACTTGGGTGTGTCTTTTCCTTTGATCCAGCACTGTTGGGCCTTGATCATCAGTTCCTGGGCGCGTTTGCGTGCTTCTTTGAACTGTTTGATCCTGAGCGCTACTTGTGGGATGGGGGATGGTCTGTCAGTCCAATCCGCGCACGGGTTGTACCCCATAAGGAGGTTGAACGGGGATTGCTTGGTGGCTTCGTGAGGCCAGTTGTTGTGAGTGAATTCCGCCATTGGAAGGTAGTGGGTCCAGTTATCTTGACGCTCGTTGACCCAGAATCGGAGATACTGCTCTAGCCATTGATTGGTGCGTTCCGACTGCCCGTCGGTTCGCGGGTGGTACGCCGTGGAGATGTTCTGCTGGATACCCAAGATCTTGCATAGTTCTCGCGTGAATTTGGATGCGAATCGGGGATCTCTGTCGCTTATGATTTTGGAGGGTAATCCGAATCATGGGAATACGTGTTTTACGTACAGGGTTGCCGTTCCTTCTGCTGTTATCTCTTCTTGGCAGGGGATGAATAACGCCATTTTTGTGCAGTCATGGTCCGTTATCGTGAGAATTGAGTCGCAGTCGTCGGCTTCCGGGAGTTTGGTGATAAAATCGAGGGCAATGGTTTCGAACGGCATTGCTTCCGGTTTTGGGTAGATGGGTTGCAGCGCTGCTCGCTGTGGTCTGGTGTTTACCTTGATTCATTGGCAGTCTGCGCAGCCTTTGACGTAGTCCATGACTTCTTTTCTCAGTTTGGGCCACCAGTAGCTTCTTTCGACTAGTTGTATGGTTCGGCTGATGCCTGGGTGTCCGTACACTGTGGGGTTGTGGTGAGCTCGTATAAGGTCCGTCCTGTGATGGGGCCCCCCTGTTACAACGCGACGTCCTTCTTTGTACCACGTGCCCTCGATTCTCTTGAGGTTGTGTGGGTCGACCCAGGGGCGGATGGTGTCTTTGTTTTGGGCGTAAATGGGTAGGGTGACCTCCATTTCTGACACGGGTATGATCCGAGTGGTGCGCATGGGTTCTTCCGTAGTGTCGATGGTGGTGGCTCTGACGAAGACGTCATCGGGCAGTACCGTTACCTGTTCATTGTCTTTTTCTCCTTGATCGTAATCTGGTCGCCTGGACAGGGCATCAGCTCGACCGTTGGCCGTTCCTTTGATGTGGTGAATTTCGATGTCATATTCGGATAATTCTAGTACTTCCCGTGCGACTCGTCTGCTGATCTTTTGTGGGGACCTCCAGTATTGGAGATTCATGTGGTCCGAGAATACTTTGATCTTGTGTGGGGATCCTGCGAGGTATTGGCGCCAGTTTCGGAGGGCTTTGACGATTGCAAGGAGCTCCAGGTCATAGATGTCGTAGTTATGTTCCGCCGTGTTGAGGGTGCTGGAGTAGTAGGCTATGGGGTGCTTTTTGTTGTTGCTTCCTCATTGGAGGAGTACTGCTCCTATGGCAAATCCCGAAGCGTCGACTTCCAGTTTGAACTGTTGGTCTAGTTTTGGGTGTGCGAGGACTGGTTCGGAGGTTACGAGTGTTTTGAGTTTGTCGAACGCTTCTTGCTCTGCTTTTCCCCATTGCCACTCTGCTTCTTTTCTTGTCAGGCAGTTGAGGGGTCATGCGTGTGTGGCAAAATTTCGAATGAAAGTGCGGTAGAAGTTGCAGAATCCTAGGAATGATCGTACCTGTTTGACGGTTGTGGGTGTGGGCCAATTTTTGATTCCCGAAATTTTGATGGGGTCCATGCAAGTCATCCCCTTTTCAATGATTACCCCCAGGTAATCGATGCTGGAGGCGTGGAAGGTGCACTTTTCAGGTTTGAGGAATAGGTCGTTGGCTTCTAGTAGGTCTAGGATGTCGTGTACCGCTGCAATGTGGTCATTCATGTCGTTGGAGGCTATTGCAATGTCGTCCATGTATACGTGTATGACCGTTCCTCTTGCTTCCCAATAGTCGATCACCGGTTTTAACAGTTCGTTCATCATTGCTTGGAACGTGGATGGGGAGTTGGTGAGGCCGAAGTACATTACCAGCGGTTCAAAGAGACCATATTTTGTTTTGAACGCCACTTTGTACTGGTCCCCTTCTTTGACCAGTACGTTGTTGTACCCCCATCGGACGTCGAATTTGGAGAATATTGAGGCTCCGCTGAGGTCGGCGATGAGTTCTGGGATTAGGGGAAGCGGGTACTGATTGCGTATGGTCCATTCATTGATGCGTCAGTAGTCCTGTATGGGCCGTAGTTTTCCGTCCTTCTTTTTGATAAAAAAGAATGATGATGCGTACGGGGATTTAGAGGGTCTGATGTACCCTTTCGCCAGTTGTTCGTCTAGGAATTCTTTAAGGGCTTTATCTTCTGCTTGGTTCATTGGGTAAATCTTGCAGTCGATGGTGCTAGGTGCGTCTGGTTTTAATTCGATCGCGTGGTCCCATGGGCGAGAGTGTGGCAGTCGTTGGGACTCCTCTTCACTAAATACCTTCGCATGTCGTTGGTATTCAGGTGGTATTATCGTCGTTTTGGTGTATTGTTGGGCTTCGATGGCTAGTTCTGTAGTCGTTGTTGTAGCGTTTACCACAAACACTTGCCTGACTTAGGCTTCGGGGTGAGTGGCGATCCTCTTAAGGTTGTAGTTGCGGTTGACCCTGGTTTGAGGGAAGTCGACTGGGTGTACTTGTAGGGCTCTGGTACGGTCTTCGTAACCGTGCAAGTCGTCGCCTAGAGGTAACGATAGGGGAGGGGTGCTGACTATGCGAAGATCTTCCCAAGTGTCGTGGTCAACGACGTATAGGTAGGTGTAAGGGGAGGCGACACGGGGGTTGAGGTACAGGTAGACGCGATGACAGATGCTACCGGCAGGATAATTGTCCACTGTCCGCAAAGGACTAAGTCACGAGGGATCCCTTGGTCTCGAGGGATATGTCGGACGACTCACTTCAAGGGGGAGGACCCTATAGAGCGAAGAACTGAGAGTGGTATTGGAAGAAGACCAAGATGCCGTCCTTGGTCTTTGCAGTACTCTACTTATACAGATACGCGCGGGCTTTCAAGCGCCGCTCCAAGAAGTACTAGCCAATAGCGTAAGTAGAGTAAACCCTAGTACAGCTATCCTAGTATGAGTCACATCGAGTCATGATCCGATCCGTTATCATACACAATCACATGTGCCGGAGCTTACCCGGCTGACTGATCCTAACAAGTCCATGACGATATACTGCTGACGCGGTGTCATACCCTTGATGTCAGTGTCCACTTCCGGGCCGAACGTAACAGTTGTTGCTCGTATCGAGATGTCGTCTTCCTCTTCTTCTACCCGTGCTCCTCTTAGGGAGCATTCTTGTTCGAGTTGATGAACCGCTTGCTCCTTTTCTTCGTCTATTACCTGAGTGAGGGCCACGCGTACTATCGCTTTGGCGATTACCAGGTCTATGGGTTTTCGCGTAGGGTTGACGGTCCGTATGATAATAGGGTACTCATCTTCTTTGAGCGTGGCGCTTGCCCATTGAATGGTTGGTTGAAACGTGGCCAACCAGGGGTATCCAAGTATGAGGTCTTCTCCCCCTACGTCTGTGACTAGGAACCTCATGACCTTCTTCTCGTCTTTCATTTGTACTTCGAGGTCGACACAATGAGTGATCTTTCCTCCTCGATTGTGCATCCCATCAATGTTCCAGATGTTGCGATGTTGTTCTAATTCTTTGAATCCGATGCCCATTTTCGCGGCGAAGGTCGGATGTATGAAGTTGTTGGTTGCTCCGCTGTCCACGAGAGCTCTTTTGTCGGCCATGAAGTGACTTGTGCGAGTCGAAACTGGAACATGCATAGAATGATAGCGTGTTATGAACACAGAGTCACTTTTTAATGCCCTCACCCAGGCCGATGGGTTCAGGCGTCCTGAAAATCCTTCTGGAATTCCTTCTTTCCCCACATCTCCCTCAATACTAGCCCTTTGGTTTCGTCATCCAGTCCTGCTACTCAGTTTATCCATTCGTCTGCTCTTTCTTGTGGAGTCGTGGATGTGGAGGCGCAAGCGGCCCGCTCGTTGTCTTCGTCGAAGTTGATAAGCGGCTCGTCGCATACGCTCTGCACTTCTTCGATGTACGCCCCTCTGACTAGGGGGCCCTGGCATTGCCACGTGGGGCAGTTTCGTGAGAAGTGGCCTTTCTGATGACAGGTGTAACAGGTTACGTCCCTTGCGTCTATAATACCCCATCCTCTCGGCCCTCGGTTTTGCTGCCTTTGTTGTTGGTCCCTTGTGAGGACTTCCTCCGCATTGGCGAGTCGGGCTCCGACCCTTCCAGGGGTGGTATCCATGGCGTCCAGATGGTTGCGGTATTGCTGCCATCCTTGTTGTCTCTGGGGCAGTTGCCATGGGCGCATCGGGGCATTTCCTCTGTTATCCCTCTGCGGTCGCCCTTGTCCTTGTCCTTGTGCTGGTGGGGGTTTGCGCATTCGCGCATTCATATGTATCCATCGTTTTTGTTGTTCAATGGCTGCTGTCTTCCACTGCGCATAGGTGTTGGGGCTGTGGAGTTGGTAGGTGTTTCAATATAGGTCAACTGGTAGCCCTGTGGTGAAGTAGTCAATCACTAGTGGGTCGCTGAGCCTGTAGTTGCTCTGTCTGACGAGGTGTTCGAACTTAGCTACGTAGGTGTCGATGTCCCCTTTCTCCATTTTGAAACCTGCGTGCAGTTCTTGTCGCACTTTCTCTTCCTCCAGGGTGTCGGTGAATTGCCTTTTGAATCCAAGTTCCACGGCTTGCCAGAGCCAGGGGTCATTCTGCCCTAGGTTTCGCTTTTCTTGTTTCAGCCAGTTGGCCGTGGAGAGGATCCATTCGTTGACTAGCGGTCCTTGGATGTAGGTGAGGAAGAGCATTGCCTTCCTGTACGGCGTCCGCATGATCAGGTTCTCGTCATTAAGGTTGGTGAATAGCTCCCATTGAGTGAAGAACTCAGCTGCTTTCGCTCTATCCCCCATGAATGGGGTAGGTTCTTTCCCGAAGAACTTTTCAGCTCGTTCTGTTGGTCCTGGGCCTATCACCCCAGGCGGTGGTCCGGCTGCTGGATCTCCTCCGTGTCCATCTCCGCCGTCTCCGTCGTGTCCTCCTCCTCCTCCTCCATCATGGGGGTTGCCGTCTTGTCGGTGTCCCGTATCAGGGTGAATACCTTCTAGGAAGGCGGTGCGTGCTTGGGTCTCTGCTTCAGTAATGGTCGCCATCCTGGGTATGTCGGTGAGAATGGGAATGTGCTCAGCTAGTATCTGCAAGTGTTCTTCTTCTCGTATTTCTTCGTCTCCCAGGATGTGAATTTCTTCTGGGTTGCTTTTGAGCGAGGGTGACAGCGCTGGTGTTTTGGGTGTTGGGGATCGTTCATGGGTTTCTTCTATCAGTTGTCTGTCAATTGGTCCCCACTGTTCTCTGGTTGTTGCTTCGCTTGCGAGGATGTTACAGTGGAAGGCGTCTGCTGTTGGTTTGATAACTTTGTATTTATCTTCTCTGTGGTCCCACTTGAGTTCGCACCAGCAGATTCGGTCGAAGTTGAACTCTACTGGGTATTCCTGTTTGCGATAGCAGGCTACGTATCCAATGTCGTGGGAGTCGTCTTTCCAGTAGGCTGCTTTGAGGTACTTGGTGGGTACGTTTCGTTCTCCTCTTCTGTCGATGTGATATGGTCGGAAAGGTACCCAGAGGTCCTTTGTGGTCGTGTTGGGGTCTCGAGGATAAGCCACGGTGGATCTTGGTCTTAATGTAACGTCTACCACGGACGTCTGCCTGACTTAGGCGCTGCGGTGTGCTGATCCTCCTCAATGGTTGTACAGGCGGCACAGAAGGGCTGTTGGGTCAGCCGGGTCGTACTTGACATTGTGATCTTCACTCCACGCGACATGTTCGAAGGCGTGTACAATGTTGGACTCTTCGAGGATAAAGTGATGCCGCTGGGCGTGGGTAGCGTAGTAGATATAGCCCCACGGGCGTGCGACGTTCAGGTTAGAGTAGAGGTAGACTTTGGTGATGACGGGACTTAGCGGGAACACTGTCCACACAGTTGGTCAGACACGTGGGTAGCCAAAGGCCGAGAGAGTCACGGGGATCGCAAGGATATGCCGGACTGAGGGACTCACTAAGGGAAAGTCCCTTGCACAGAAGACGAGTTAAGAGTGGTAATTGAAGAAGACCAAGATGGCGATCCTGGTCTTCGTGTGCGAACTTATATACATATACGAGGTAGCTTTCAAGCTCCTCTCGAATCGTAACTAGCCAATAGCGTAAGTAGAGCGAACCCTAATACAACTACTACTAGTAATGAGTCACTCTGAGTCATATCGTACATTATCACATGCCAAATCCTGTAGCTGACTGATACTACGCAGTCCATGACGAATTACTGCTGACCCCGTTGTCATAAGCGATGAGTCAGAGTCCACATCCGAGTGAGACGTAACACTAAAGTCAAAGTGGCTTGAGGGAAAGCGGAATCGACGCGTGGACCATCTTGTCCACACGTTAGTCACGATTATGCTTCCGTCGTACGTGATCCAGCATGTTCGCCAGGAGCTAGGGTTCGAGGGTCTAAATTTGGCCGGCAAGCGTCACACGGAAATTCTCAAACGAACTCCGGAAATTAACGCCAAGTCAATTCGCAACATAGGCGATGCTCGGTATAGCGTACAATCCGTAACAAATTCATCGCATACGTATTTGGTTCAGCTTGGCACACAGTCCTGCGACTGTCCAGACTGGCCCAGGGTGGAGCTGTGTAAACATGTCAGCATTGTTGCCCATTTCTTTGGGAACGGTGGTCAGCAAATTGAAGTGGAGGTGGCCCCCAAGACAGCGCAAGCACAACCAGTTCAGGAAGGCTCGGCACGCGCGCAAAGTGAGGCGAGTGCCACTGCGATTCTGGAGAACGTAATTGCCATCTCCAGGGCATTCTTGAGTGACGGTGCGGCGTCATCTCCTGAGACCATTCGGAGTCTCCAAATGGTCGAAACACACCTGACCACCATCGTCCAGAACACGTGCTCTCCTGAGAGCCCCCTCCCTGACAAGGACGCCGTACCACCCAATCAAGGCACGTGGACCGAGACCGCCGAGCGAATGGGGGCAAAGCGACACCGAAAGAGAACTCATCCTGCCACCATGTCGCCTCCGGAACCCCCAGCAACAGAGCGCATCGGGGGTCTCAATCACAAAAAACCACACGTTAAGATTACGGACCCATACAGTGGCGGTCTCAGTTCCGGCCGAGACGCTCCACCTGATGCATGATCCACAGCACGGAACACTGGAGCACGCACCCAGGCTGCAGCTGCTGCCAACAGTGTAACCCCCCCCTCGCAGCCTCCAAATCGTGGCCCCCAGTACATGGGCATCCCAGCCCTATCGGCGCCCACCTCGTCCGTTCCCTTGCCTCCCCCCGCACCGCACGTGTGGTACCCCATTCCCAACGCTTACCCACCCGGGATGTACGCACACGCCCCGTATCCCTTGACTTACCCTGTATACTGGCCCCATGGTCATTTCCCACCCTCCCAACCCCCACAATAGAGTATTTAATGATTTATTGACCCTTTCGTTTTCGGGAGAACTGCTAATGTAGTACTTCACTATATACCAGTACACTAGAGCTATAACCTACTTCCTGAATATACTGTTTTTTGCTGTTTTGCAGTTGCGGAGGTGGTTTTGCACGCATGAAGTACACTTGCGCGAGTTGTACTTCTCTACCGCAAAAGGGACATCTGGACATCGGTTATTTATTTCTGCTTTTATGCTTGCATCGAAGATTATCTGTGTCAACACTTACTCGAACAAGTCCTGTAGAGCTAGCTATATACCAGTACACTAAAGCAATGTAGCCTACTTCCCAAATATACCATGTTTGCTGTTTGGCGTTGCGTTTAGTAGATGCGTAGATAGTTTTGCATGCATGAAGTGATCGCACTTCCCTACCGCCGCTAAGGGGACATCTGGATATTTCTGCTTTTATGCTTGCTTCGAAGATTATCTGCGATGACTATTTCGCTATATACGTCTGCGTCTGGAACGGCAATTTAACGTTGAACGTCGAACCCTCTATTCTACCAGAGTCGCGTTTGCCACGATTTCGGCCGTACCCACTTCACTAGTCACATCCGAGCTCACTGCGCCTCCTTCGTCCACTGCTCTGGTCTCTCGGGAAAGACATTCCAAGCCTACCGACTTCCTCACCCTCTGACACCCCAGGGCCTTCTCTCGGCGTCCTCACCAGCATCATCGGTATCCCCACGTCCTAGGTCCCACACCGGTCACACAGACCCTCGTCCCTTGGTACCATGGGGCCTCTCAAGCGGCCTCTACCTCACCAGCGTCGTCAGTATCGCCACAACGTCGCCTATCCCTTCAATACCCTGGGCCCTCTCAAGTGGCCTCTATCCCACCAGCGTCGTCAGTATCACAACAACGCGGCAGAAGCGTGAGTTGACTCACGCTCCTCTCTCCTCCTCGCTCGCTCCTCCTCTTGCTCACCCCTCGCGCGCCTCCTTATCGAACATCGTCAAGGCTGTCCCACACGGTCACTCAATATCCTCTTCTGCGAACTGAAGACAAGTGCGACGGCGGTCGCCTCCTCAATCGCTCACGCCGACCCAGACCCGTTAAGGTCGCTTGGACGCGGCAGAAGCGTGAGTCGACTTTCTTCCCCCTCTCACTCATCCCCTCCCCCTCTCGCTCACTCGCTCCTCCTCTTGCTCACCCCTCACACGCCCCTTTATCGAGCGTCGTCAAGGCTATCCCACACGGTCACTCAATATCCTCTTCTGAACCAAAGACAAGTACGACGGCAGTCGCTCCCTCAATCGTTCACGCCGACCCGGACTCGTTAGAAGCGTGAGTTGACTCACGCACTTCTCTTCCCTCTCGCTCACTCGCTTCTCCTTTCGCTCACCCCTCGCACGCCTCCTTATCGAGTGTTGTCAAGGCTATCCCACACAGTCACTCAATATCCTCTTCTGACCGAAGACAAGTATGACGGCGGTCGCTCCCTCAATCGTTCACGCCGACCCGGACTCGTTAGAAGCGTGAGTCAACTCATGCACTTCTCTTCCCTCTCTCGCTCACTCGCTTCTCCTCTCGCTCACCCCTCGCGCGCCCCCTTATTGAGCATCGTCAAGGCTATCCCACATGGACACTCAATATCCTCTTCTGCGAACCGAAGACAAGTGCGACGGCAGTCGCCCCCTCAATCGCTCACGCCGACCCGGACTCGTTAAGGTCGCTTGGACGCGGCAGAAGTGTGAGTCGACTCGCGCATTTCTCTTCCCCCCTCTCGCTCACTTGCTCCCCCTCTCGCCCTCTCACCTACTCGCTTGCCCTCTCGCCCACTCGCTCACCTTCTCCCTCACTCGCTCGCCCTCTCCCTCCCTCCCTCCCTCCCTCGCCCTCTCCCTCCCTCCCTCCCTCGCCCTCTCCCTCACTTGCTCGCCCTCTCACCCCTCGCTCGCCCTCTCACCCACTTGCTCGCCCTCTCCCTTACTTGCTCCTCCTCTCGCTCTCCCCTTGTGCGCCGTTATCGACTATCGAGGTCATTCATGGAGTCACGGTCACTCAATATCCTCTTCTGCGATCCAATCATATCCGGACTTTGCTTTATTTACTTATCGCACTCATGTGACTTTGTAATTAGTAAACATAACTTCCTAATATAAATAATGTCCTTCATTACTTAATAGTCGCAAAATACTTTGCCTAAGTAGGCAGTGAAAATACGTGTTTGGGCGGAGACTGAATTTGAGGCCGGTCCAGCGCGGTCCGGACCGTGAGATCTCTGCGAAAAGTACGCAACTATCAGCGATCGGCCCCTAGACGCTGGTCACCACGCGTGACGGGATCGAGACTCTCTCGACCGTCATTGTGGCACATGCAGCTCACTTTCCTGTCACAGGCAACACCCTCGACTTATATGCTGACTCCACTCCAAAAACTCCAAGTTCCCTGACCAAGCCCCTGGCTCCCGGAGAGCAACTCGGGCAATACCCAAATCGCTCAGGCCATCATCTCGACGCATCCACGGAGAGAGAATTCAACCTATCTTGGGACCGACCACCGCCTCGGCGGACGACAACTGTCAAATGCCAAACGCAGTAAGTAGTCTACACCCCTGTGCACACCGCACACCGTCCCACGCTTTCTCCTAGGCTGTATGAGTACCCCCCACTCGCACTACGGTCCCAGGGTGATGCGAGGAATGGCGAACTGCTGGGCTCCGGGCTACCGGAAACATGTTCGCATGCGCCCACACTCGCTCGATGACGTGGCGTATGATGTGCCTGACACGACGAGTTGGGTCGTGCTACAGGGAAAATCCGCCAGGTGTGAAGATGTTTGTTTTATCTTTATTTTTGAAGCTCACATGTGCATGCTATCCGTGTCGTGCGCTGTCTGTGTGCTGTGCACTGGCAGGATGACAATTGACGAGGGGCTCCAGTCAACGACTGGCGCAGAGAGGTAAAGTCGTCAGGTGTGTGGCCGTTTGAATCGAGTATCGCGTACTGTATCCTGTTGAGCGTCAACGCAAGCAGCTAAAGGTTACTCGCTCAACATTACCATCTGTATTCAAGTCGTCCTAGGCCATTGGCACCAGTGCGACTTTCTCGGGAAAATCCGTATGTGTCCTGTCCCCACCCAGCAACATCGATCGACTCGAAACCTGCGAACCCACCATATCCTCCCTTTGCTCTCAGGCGCCTCGACGCTGGCCACGTCGTATCTCGTGCGCTCGCGTGGCTCGAATGGTTCCGGGTTATTCGAGCAAAGTTATTCTTTGCTCGAATGTACCCAACCAGTTGCTGCATGAGCTGTGCGCGTCCAAGCCCGACCACAGTCATGAAGCAGGCTACGCGTTGAAACTAGATCGTTTCAGGCCTCGACGTCGGTCGCGAGTTATGCTCGTCAACCACGCTCGAGCATTCCGACGGCCGAGGTGACGCGGCAGGACACCCAGAAAGACGGCGGTGCGTGTGGTTTGGGCTCGGAGATGGGATTGAGCTTGATGCGTATTCGTGTGAGTCTGGAGGTGGCAGTACCAACCGGAAAGGGGGCCAAGCTTGGTATTGCTCAGCTGCAACAACACACGAGTATGTAGAGAATGTGCCCGACGTTCTGATTTGCTAGGATAGCCTTCCACTGTCCTTGCGCAATACTAACGCGGTTGGGCTGTAGTCATCATGCAAATAAGCGCGCAGGGACTTTCTAATATAGGCACCTCATTGTTGACTGATTTATATCCTCCATGGAATAAAAACTTCTGCGGATAAGGATAGCATACGTACCTACCCCCATACCTACATGTAATGGGAAAAGCAAGTAGCAATGGAGGCAACAAGACAAATGTTATAGTGATTTGCCGGCCGGGCTTGGCCTGATAGCCGTGGCCTCATCAACGCATAATATTAATCATGGTAGGAATCGAAAATTGGGCGGATACTACCCGTACGATGACCTCATGCCAGTATCTCCCAAAAGCTACAATTTGCATGCACCGCACTCAGACAAGAACTCTGCAACCATGTGGTCTCCCAATATCATCGCTAGCTGTCTTGGAGTCCGCCCATTGAAGTCGCGAACATCCAAATCTGCACCACGCTCTACTAAGAGCATGCAAATCTGGAGGTACCCCTCCGACGACGCAGCATGCAACGCGGTCCACTGGCGCCGGTTTTTTGCGTTGACATCAGCACCACGATCGAGTAACAATCGCGTTACCTCCAGATGTCCAAAATATGACGCATTCTGCAGCGGCGTCCAACCGATTCTGCTTCGTGAGTCCACGTACGCACCGCGCTCAATCAGTAATCTTGCCACCTCCAATCTCCCCTTCCGCGATGCAGCCCACAATGCGGTCCTCCGACCACTGTCCGTTTCATCGACATCCGAACCTCCGTCGAGTAATGACAGTACGACGTCAAGTTGACCATCTTCTGATGCGGTGTAAAGCGGGGGCGGCTCGCCGTCGAAGAGTTTCAACTTTTCTCCAGGTTTCCGTAGCGGCTGAACAGTGCGACTGGGGGGGCTATTTCGTGGATGGAGGATTGACGTAGACGACGCCACCACACCGTCCAGAGACATCGCACCTTTGATGTGTCCGGATAGGAAGTTTGCAACCTCGAGTCTCCCATTGTCGAATGCCAGGTCCAAGGGCGACTTCCCGTCGTCATCACGTGTGTTGGGATCCGCGCCACTGTCGAGAAGGAGCTTCACGATGTCAAGATGGCCTTTGGCTGCCGCTGCATGCAGCGAGGTCTGGTATTTGTTATTGGAGGAATCGACATCTGCGCCGTTGTCAATTAAGAGCCGAACGATGTCCAAGTGTCCGTTATCCGCAGCTGCATATAGTGAGGTGTGGTCGTCCCAGGCTCGAGAATTCACATTCGCCCTGCACCGGATTAGTAGCCGTGATATCTCTACTTGTCCGACGGTGGAAGCATGTAACAATGGAGTCTGGTGATACATCGACAGAAGATCGACATCTGCGTTGTGCTCGAGTAACAACCGCACAATGTCAGCACGTCCTTCTAATGATGCCTCGTGCAGTGGATTGAATCCCCCGCCACTCAGAGCATTTACGTCAGCGCCACGCCGAAGAAGCGAGCATCCAACGTCGATATCGCCAACATTGAATGCGGCGATCCATGAAGTCCGGTGATAACCCCCCTTGGCATCAATATCGTCTGGGTAGGTCGAAATCAGGCGTTCTATCAGCCACCGGAAGCGACAAAGTATGGCGTAGTATAATGGGGGGGCCTCTGGCGTCCCGGGGTGCTTCGTAGGAGTGGGTTCTCGCCAGGGGTCGTCGATATCGTATATCCAGATCCATACAGAGAAGTGTGGCCTCTCTCGATCAAACAGCCGTTCCGCGGCATCCCGGATCGTCGATGACACATCCTCGAACCGGCCGTGTTCGAACCAGTGTCGTGCCGCGTAATTGGCGAGCGGAAACTTCCCAATACTCTCTTTGTCGACGCGGTCGTCGAGCTGAAGTAAGTAACCAAGGCAGGCTTGCGCAAGGGTGGCATGTGCTAAGTGAGAGGTGATGTGAAATGGAGAGAGGTCCTCGGTTGCGGTGGTAAGGCGATCCGATGTCAGGAATTCCTTCACGGAAAAGTGGGCAAACTGAACGATTCGAGAGCCGTCCACATCAACGATAGTGACGAGACTGGAGCACGCAGAGAGTACAGCTTCCTCCGCATCGCCTAGTCGCAACCCAGTGTAAAACTGTGGGAGGGCTCCAGCATCGAATCGGACTGCCAGGATCTCCGCGAGCTCCTCGACGCGAAGTGGCCTAACAGATACCGCGAGGCACTGGAGGAGTCTGCGCGCGAATTGTCGCTTCACTTTGTCGATCCTACGTAACATGTGTTCGTATGTTTCGTCCAATGTCTCTGGCAAGTGGTCCAGAATACTATGGATACTTGCGGGGAAGCATCGACGCAAGATGTCCAACAGGCAGTAGACCCATCTGAACCTGTGGCATTGATTAGGCGGCAGTCCGGAGAAGTCATGAGAGGAATCGCTTACATCCCGTCTGCTTTCTCCGAGAGTGTGTCGATAACCAGCTGCCTATTCTCGGCTGTCCATCTTCGCATAGTGCGATCAGAGTGCACGAAGGATTTGATGTATCCAGAGATATCTGCCATTTGGCCGCTCTCTTCGTGAAGCGAAACACGGAACATTGCCAGGGGCCCAAGGATGGTCAGAATGTCGATCTCCGGACGACTTGAGATGCATATATGTACATTCGGAAGTTGCAAATCGACAAGGTGCTCCAAGAATTGAAGTATCTTTTCACGAGCGGTGGGAGTTCCGGAGATGTTAGGGGATTCGTCGAGAGCGTCTACGATGATGTACGTCGCCGGCTGTCCTTCGACTTTGAGCATGTCCGTCAGACATTGGGAGAGCGCGTCGTCTGAAGGTTGCTGTGCTCCTTCGTCGTGGTCCAAATAGAATTGAGAGAAAATATGATGGTAGGGATCAGACCGGGCGCTAAGCTGGAAGATGAGTGAGGAGAGGAGGTCACGCCGGTGTTGCTTCTGAGTGTCCCTGAAGTCGAAGAAGAAGTAGGCCATCGAAGCTAGTCCTGCCTTGCGCATCCTGTCAATTTCTCGGATGATTGCGGACCTAGGAGTGTACGTGAACATCCACAATTGAAGGCGATGAAACACCGCGTACAACAAAATAGTTTTCCCGGAACCCGCTACAGTGAGGGATGGGAAAGGCATCAGGGCGGTCGCGAGCTGAATATTGGAAACGCACGTTTTCCATGAATCCACAACAGTGAACCCTTTGTGTTCCACTGAGCGAAGACGCTTCCCTCACAGAACCACGTTGCTGTTCCATCTTGTTGAATTTCACGCGCAATGTTGTAGTTAGGTGACGGATCCGGAGGGGTGAGCCAACTTCGTGACTCCCTTTGCAAGCGATCACCTGTGCCCAACTTTAGCGCCACAGGACCAAATGGTAGAATGGATTAATAACGGACGCTTCATCTTGTTTATATCGTTCGCAATCTGTTCCATCATATCTACGGTACTCATCAGTTTCCGCGACGCTAATTCCCGAACACAGAAGGAGCTCACCCAATGCCTTCCAGATGCCATTCACCAATACCTTTCCATCTAGACAACTCCTCATTTGAACTCCAATTACTAGCCGTGGATACTGGCATTTGCATACCGTTTATGACTTCCTTGACATTATTCACAAGTCCGTAGACAACTTCGAGCGTCTGGGCCATGGTCATCCGACCTTCCTCATGGGTGAGACGGTCTAGCCTGCGTAGCACGCCCTCAATCTCGCTTTCTCCTAGTAGCTTCTTTGCGAATTTCTCTGCGCAAAGTTGAGCGTTTACATATCCGGGTCTTAGTGGCGGATCTACTTACTAAATCTACCTTGCTTAACCTGTTTAGTAGCGAGAGCGAGCACGGAAAGCAATTCGACCATTATCTTCACGCTGATCTCCGTCATTGAATGACTGAAGGGGAGATCGGTGTAGATTCGAATGCGTTTGAGGAAATTTCCGAGGCATTCAAACAATTCGACGAGCGCATCGTAGCTCGAGCTGACACCACTGGCCGTCTGCAGTACCCAGATATGACGAAGATGGTGTTGGAGAAGGTAATTGGATACGTACTGAGATGAGGACATCCACTCCAGCAAAGATCGCCTTCGTTGGTTCGAACGGAACCTGTTGACAGTAACAGAGTCGGTGAAAAAAAGTGAATGGAAGTGAATTTCTCACTAAGGTAACGGATGCGCCGAGAACAGCAGATAAGCTGTGGACGACGTAGACTACCGGGCGAAGCCAATTGAGCAACTTGCGATTTCCGTCGCGAAAATCTTTGAATTCATTGGCCTTGTCCTCGAGTACCTTAAGAACACCATCGGGAGAGCCACAAGATCGAAGGTCATCAGCAAGGGGATGGTTAGCGAGGTCTATCCCAACCTGCTTGCTGTAGTCTGCGAGAGCTGCATCGAGGATGGGTTGAAATGACATGGCAAGAATTGAGCACAGTTTCACGCAGTTATGTGCGAAGGTAGTAATACGAGATGGGTGAAATACTCGCAGCGGGCACTCGTCCCAGGCAAGGCGACCGTCCTTGAAGTACGGGTTTGACCATCAAATTTAGTACACCAGCTCTGTGCGAAGGCAGTCCTGTGGGGTGGTACGATCAAGATGGAATGGAAGGCATCTGTAAAAGTGGGACCTGTCAAAAGCTGTCAAAAGCATTCGGAGACAGGTCCCACTTTTACAGATGCTCAAGGTCTGGGGGGCGATGATATGGCCAATTTCGGGCATGAGATTGCCCACTAAGTAATTCGAAAGTGAGAAGTAAAGATCAAATTTCGATCAAAGCCTGATCATTATATCGTAGCAATCTCCAATGGAAGGCATCATTCTTTACGAGACGACTTTGTCTAACCCGATGCAAAACTGAAGTTCTGGAAGGCTTACTGTATGACGGAAGAAGGTGATGAGGTTGATGGAGATTACGTCGTAACTTGACGATAGTGGGCACGAGTCGTCCGACTCGTAGAGAGATAAGTTACACGTACTATGATAGGTGCTATTGCGGCCATACAGTACATCAGCAGTTTGACCAGTCCGAGGCGGAGTAAGAAACGAGCGGAGCGCCTGAGACACGGTGTAGTCTTTGCGCGAGCGGAGAGGGTCAATTTCCTCTTTCGTGTCGCCACCTCTCCTCCCTTTTTCCAACCGGTCTGAAAAACCAGAATTCTTTTAATTTTCCCACCACGCCCTATATTCTGAACTTCAGGATCGATGATGAGCTCATTGGGTTGCTCCGGGGGTCCCGTCGCGACCTCGCCTCGGCCACTGGAGCTCATTTTTTCGATCGTGAAGCGCTTCGCGCTTTCGCCCGTCCTCTATGCACATTCCCCCCATTATTTGTACATTGTCACTGCCTAGTAGCTCAGGGATTTGTTGTCTCCCCCGTGTTCATATGTCATCGGTCTACGCGTGTCGAATGAACGTTAATGAACAGTCGCTCGTACATCTACACTCTTCAGCGTTCCGCGCATCGTCTCTTCCCCCTCTCTCCCAGTGGCTCCTCCCCCAAGCGTACACGGAACCTGTTCCTAACGAGAGCCAAAGTAGCGACTCGCAAAGATTTCATTTAGTGGAGGAGATGATAACGGTCCTCACAAGGGAATCCCCGGACTGGAATGGGCCACATATTCTCTGTACCGCTTGCCGTACCGTCATTCCAGTACTGTAATACTTTGCCGCCCCAAACGCCGTACACAGAAGACTTTATTGACACGCCGAATAATGATTGTGGTAAAAATTGTCATTGTCGCAGGATAGGATACTAATGCCACGTTGCCCTTACACTATACTCTTCTATTGCTGTTCAGCTGTACCACATAAATTTGTTGATGGATATCACAGCTAGCGAGGGAATGATAGACCCAAACGCACTCACGCGCCACGATTGTTCTGTTTACCTTTGGAGCCACTTTTGGAGCAGGACAAACAAGGAAATGAATTGTGGAGATGCGTAGACAGTGACTCGGACTCAGACTCACCAATCCGGTGGGTGCCTAACAACTATAGTAGCAATATGATATACTAGGCTCGGCCACTGCTCAGCCCGTTACAGTATTTGCCCTGCTCCAAAAGTAAACAGAACAAAGTGTGGAGCGTGAGTGCATTTGGGTCTATCATTCCCTCGCCAGCTCGGGCAACGCCGGTGAGGATTCAGCCCTTCCGGCAACCGCCTTACTGTACTGTGGTAAACACGCCTGCAGACGCGCAACGAGCAGTCTACACCTCTGCACGGCCGACATCTCCACCCGCTTCCCCCGGGCTCGCCCACGCTCCCCCAACCCGAGTATGCATTCCTCGCACCGCGCCGCAGCTACTTCGGCAACACGTTCGCATGCGCCGCTGGCCCCCACACTTGCTCGGTGATGAGACATATGCGGTGCCTGACATGACAAGTTGGTATTTAATTGGAGGTTCGTTTTCTCTCTTGGCATTTTTCGTTCTCTAAGAAAATAAATCTTTCATCATTCCAGGCGAACACGACTAAGCTACCAGGGTATCGCATAAACCTCGTTACGATGACATCCTCGAACCATACCCCGCTGGCATGTCGAGTAGCTAGTAACTTTCGCAGCGCACTGGGCTAAAAGGCTTGCTAAAGGGCGAGCCCCTCATTTAAGTCATTTCCTCCATTCTCCTACAGGACGAGATGCCAAGACTCCGAGGATCGTCAAGCAAAGTTGCTGAGTACCTGCAGTTCGCACCTTACCATATCGTCATTCCTACCCGCCCTTTCCTCGGTGGACGATCCTTGCCGATTGCGGTCGGTCCCCCTTCGCCCGCCTTCCCACTGGGGGCTGATTCCGATAGTGGACGCTAGTTCTCAACTTCATCAAACCTTTCCCTCTGGTGTGTCGCACTTTGGCCACGGCATCATCACCACCATATTGTGTGCGACGTCTGGGCTCTGAGGATTGAGGTGAGGACAGGTTTTTGGGGTCGCAGCTCCTGTCAGGTTCCTTGACGACTTTCTCGACTTATTGCTACGTGGATCCCAGCAGAATTCTGTCAGGTTCTTGGCCGACGAATCTAAAACATCTCGTGCACACGTCACAAGGCGCCCCAACATCGACCCACGCTTTCCCCTCAGCCCAACGAGTACTCCCACCAGGTGCGAAAATTTTTCTTTTCTTTTCTTTTTTTTGCCAACATATGCATTCGGGCCATCAGTGTCGTGCGCTGGGCACTAGCAACATGGCAATTGGCGAGAGGCTCCAGTCAATGGCCGACGCTGCCAGCGAAGGGAGAGGTGAAGCCGTCAGGTGCGTGGCTGTTTGAACCGATTATCATTTACGGTACCTCCCATTGAGCACCCACGCGAGCAGCTAAGATGACATGCGACTCGCTCAACATTACCATCAGTGTTAAAGTCATCCTGTGCACCGGCATCGGAGCGACACTGCAAAATCCGCATGTGTACCCAGCAACACGGAGCGGGCCTTCTAACCCACGTTATCCTCCCTCCGCTCTCCGATCCTCGCGAGCTCCTCGACACTGGCCACGTCGTATCTTGCGCGCTCGCGTGGTTCAAATGAGCTCAACCGTGGTTCAAATGAGCTCAACTTATCCTTCACTAACAAATTTCTGCGTGAGCTGTGCCGCGCATCCAAGCTCGACCACATTCATGAGGAAGGCTACGCGTTAGACTAGCACGTTGATGGCCTCGACCTCGGTTGCGAGGTTATACTCTGGAACCACGCCACGAGCGTCGCAACGGCAGAGGAGACACAGCGGGACACTCGGCGAGGCGACAGCTTTGGACATAGCGTTCCCTGTGAGGAGATAGATCTACTTTGAGTGACATGTATTCTGCGCGGTTGCTAGAGCCTGAGACACTAATGGACGGCATAAATTTGATAGAGGGATGCATTGCCCTTGATTTTCTCTGTTTGAGAGTTGAGTAAAAAATCCTGAACCGCTCATGCAAGGGCAAGACCCGTGGTTTATGTTCCGGTCACCGAGGTGGATTGTGGACGCGAGGTGTGTAAAGCTGTGAGAAAGCGTTGTCTATTTTGACTGTACCCACACACAGCCATTCACCAAATTCTGAGGGTCCATGTCGACTTGATCTCCTACCCATCACACGCCTTTCATCTTAAATTTTCCAGAACCTCACTTCAAGTTTTCCATTGCGCTGGTCTGAATCCGAGTACTACAGTACAGTATCCACAATTTTCGTCTCTCTCCCCAAGTGAGCTCACTGGTCCCCGAATTCTCAACTCGTCCTTGGTCATTCCCGCCTTTGCCACAACTGATTTTAATCTTTGCAACACGCCATTGACCCCCCTGCGCGCGCCCTCTTTCAGTATGACGGGCATCCGCTTCGTTGTTCTACTCCATCAGATTTGCCTGTCTAGCATCAGAAGTCATTGTTCCGATCACGTCTTCTCTTATGGATCATTAACCCCTTAGTTATGGAATCACTGCCATTTTCGGTAACGCCATCTGGGCATTCTGGATAAGTTTTACGGTCGCTGCCTCCTGGAGATTTCTCGATAAGTTAGCCAACTCATTAAACCTCATTGACGTCAGTCAGGCTTACCACATCGAAACATCTCGTCCGCGAATCACAAAGCGCCTTCAGGTGCTGTCGTTGCAATGTGGATGTAATGTTCAGGTTCAGGTGGTCCACAGGTGTCGTTGGAACGAATGAGGTAAGGTAAGACAGGACTGCCTCCTTGAAACCGCTGTGGTGATGCAGGACGCGTCATCGACAACTAGCTGGAGGAAGAGTTTGCTGTGTAGCGGTGATGATGTTAGCGATGTGCTGCTGCGGACTGGGGGACAAGGACAGGGAGAAAGAGACAAGTACATACAGATAACAATAGGCGTAGCCTGTGCGACTTTTACCAACTTCCTCATCCTTCTGCATACTGTAATCTTGATGCGCGCCTGTGAATGATACAGCGTATATTCCCACAGAAGCCAGATTTGCTTGGTTTGCTTACAGTATTTTGACCGTACCCAGACAGGCCACCATTCACCAAAGTCTAATATGGGCACCTCCTTGACTGATTTGTCTCCTACAAGGAATGAAAAACGTCTGGTTGCAGATAGTATACGTACCTGTAATACTATTGTGGGTCGGAACCATCCTTGGAACCATCGTTATATCTCCTGTGACCGCGACCGCGTGACCGGGATGTGGGCGTCTGGAAGGCAACGCTTACTAATTACTCAGCGGTCTCAGCCTCGGATGGTGCCGTGTGGCTCCCAACACCTATCGCATCCGATCTGAACAATAACTGGACCATCATGCATCATGCAGCATCATGATTCATGCCGGTGATGGTGCCAGTGGCTTCCGGTCTATCTAATTATCGCATCAATGTCATTGATGGGTAGGAATCGAAAATTAAATTAAGTAACTACCCGTAGTACGACCCTGTGTCTTCCCGGAGCTCATTCTTCGCATGCACCGCGCTCAGACAAGAACTCTGCGATCTTGTGCTCTGTATATAACACCGCTTCCTGTCTTGGAGTCCGCCCCCTTGAGTTCCGAACATCCAAATCTGCACCACGCTCTACTAAGAGCATGCAAATCTGGAGGTGCCCCTCCGCAGATGCAACATGCAACGCAGTCCACCAGTGCCGGGTTTTTGCGTTCACATCAGCACCATGGTCGAGTAACAATCGCGTTACCTTCAGACATCCAAAACTTGACGCATTCTGCAGCGGGGTCCAGCCACTTCTGCTTCGCGAGTCCACGTACGCACCGCGCTCAATCAGCAATTTTGCTACCTCAAATCTCCCCTTGCCCGATGCAGCCCACAATGCCGTCCTCCGACCACTGTCCGTTGCGTCGACATCCGAATCACCGTCAAGTAATGACCGTACGACGTCAAGTTGACCATCTTCTGACGCAGTGTAAAGTGGGGGCGGCTCGTCGGAGAGCTTCACCTTTTCTCCAGGTTTCCGTAGCGATTGAACAGTACTACTGGGGGGCCTATTTCGTGGTGGGAGGATTGACGTAGACGGCGTCACCACACCGTCCAGAGAGATTGGACCTCTGATGTGTCCAGATAGGAAGTTTGCAACATCGAGTCTCCGGTTGTCGAATGCCAGGTCCAAAGGCGCCTTCCCGTCGTCATCACGTGTGTTGAAATCCGCACCACAGTCGAGAAGGACCTTCACGATGTCAAGATGGCCTTTTCCTGCTGCTGAATGCAGCGGGGTCTGGTATTTGTGATTGGGGAAATCCACGTCTGCGCTGTTGTTAATCAAAAGCCGAACGACATCCAAATGTCCGTTCTTCGAAGCCGCATTCAATGGGGTGTTGCCTTTCCAGCTTCGAGAGTTCACATTGGCCCCGTGCTGGATTAGTAGCCGCGATGTCTTCATTTCTCCGACGGCGGAAGCCTCTAACAATGGGGTCTGGTGACGAATTGACAGAAGATCGACATCTACGTTGTGATCGAGTAACAACCGCACAATGTCAGCACGTCCGTTTGATGACGCTTCGTGTAGTGGATTGCGCCCCCCGCCATCCAGGACATTTACATCAGCACCGTACCGAAGAAGCGAGCATCCAACGTCAATATCGCCAACGTCGAATGCCGCGATCCATGAAGTCCGGTGATAACCCCCCCTGGCATCAATATCCCCTGGGTGGGTCGAAATCAGGTGTTCCGTAAGCCACCGGAGGCGGCAAAGTATGGCATAATATAATGGGGGAGCCTCTGGCGGCTTGGGGTGCTTCGTAGGCGTGGGTGCTCGCCAGGGGTCGTCAATATCGTATATCCACACCCATGCAGAGAAGTGTGGCCGATCTCGACCAAACAGCAGTTCCGTGGCATCCCGGATAGTCGATGACACACCCTCGATCCGGCCGTGTTCGAACCAGTGTCGTGCCGCGTAATTGGCGAGCGGAAAGTTCCCAATACTCTCTTTGTCGACACGGTCGTCGAGCTGAAGTAAGTAACCAAGGCAGGCTTGGGCGAGAGTGGCATGTGCCAAGTGAGGGGTGATGTGAAAGCGAGAGAGGTCCTCGGTCGCGGAGGCGAGACGATCCGATGTCAGGAATTCCTTCACGGAAAAGTGGGAAAACTGAACGATTCGAGAGCCGTTCACGTTGACGACGGCGATGAGACTGGAGCACGCAGAGAGGACAGCTTCCTCCGCATCACCTAGTCGCAATCCAGTGTAAAACTGTGGGAGGGCTCCAGCATCGAATCGAACTGCCAGGATCTCCGCAAGCTCCTCGACGCGAAGTGGTCTGACAGATACCGCGAGGCATTGGAGGAGTCGGTGTGCGAACTGTCGCTTCACTTTGTCAATTCTACGTAACATGTGTTCGTATGTTTCGTCCAATGTCTCGGGCAAGTGGCCCAAAATACTATGGATACTTGCGGGGAAGCATCGACGCAAGATGTCCAACAGGCAGTAAACCCATCTGAACCTGTGGCATTTATTGAGCGGCAGTCCGGAGAAACTATGAGAGGAATCGCTTACATCCCGTCCGCTTTCTCCGTGAGTCTATCGATGACCAGCTGCCTATTTTCGGCTGTCCATCTTCGCATAGTCCGATCACAATGCATGAATGATATGATGTATCCAGAGATATCTGCCATTTGACCGCTCTCTTCGTGAAGCGAAACACGGAACATCGCCAACGGTCCAAGAATGGTCAGAATGTCGGCCTCCGGACGACTTGAGATGCATATATGTACATTCGCAAGTTGCAAGCTGGTAAGGTGCTCCAGGAATTGAAGTACCTTTTCACGAGCAGTGGGAGTTCCTGAGATGTTAGGGGATTCGTCGAGAGCGTCTATGATGATGTACGTCGCTGGCTGTCCTGGGACCTCGAGCATGTCTGTCAGACATTGGGAGAGCGCGTCGTCGGAAGGTTGCTGTGCTCCCTCGTCGTGGTCCAAATAGAATTGAGAGAAAATATGATGGCATGCATCAGACCTAGCGCTAAGCTGGAAGAGGAGGGAGGAGAGGAGATCACGTCGATGTTGCTTCTGAGTGTCCCTGAAGTCGAAGAAGAAGTAGGCCATCGAGGCTAGTCCTGCCTTGCGCATCCTGTCGATTTCTCGGATGATTGCGGACCTAGGAGAGTGCGTGAATATCCACAATTGAAGGCGATGGAACGCCGCGTACATCAGAATAGTTTTCCCGGAACCCGCTACAGCGAGGGAAGGGCATCAGGACTGTTGCAAGCTCAATATTGGAAACGCACGTTTTCCATGAATCCACAACAGTGAACCCTTCGTGTACCACTCGGCGAAGATGCTTCCCTCGCAGAACCACGTTGCAGTTCCATCTTGATGGATTTCACGCGCAATGTTGTAGTTAGGTGACGGATCCGGAGGGGTGAGCCATGTTCGTGACTCCCTTTGCAAGCGATCACCTGTACCCAACTTTAGCGCCACAGGACCAAATTGTAGAATGGATTAATAACGAACGCTTCATCTTGTTTATATCGTTCGCAATCTGTTCCATCATACCTACGGTCGTCATCAGTTTCCGCGAGGCTAATTCCCGAACACAGTGGAAGCTCACCCAATGCCCTCCAGATGCCGTTCACCAATACCTTTCCATCTAGACAACTCCCTATTTGAACTCCAATTACTAGCCGTGAACACTGACATTTGCATACCGTTTATTACTTCCTTGACATTATTCACAAGTCTGTAGACAACTTCGAGCGTCTGGGCCATGGTCATCCAACCTTCTTCTTGCGTGAGACGGTCCAGCCTGCGTAGGATGCCCTCAATCTCGCTTTCTCCTAGCAGCTTCTTTGCGAATTTCTCTGAGTAAAGTTGAGCGTTTACATATCTTAGTGGCGGATCTACTTACTGAATCTACCCTGCTTAACCTGTTTAGTAGCGAGAGCGAACACGGAAAGTAATTCGACCATTATCTTCACGCTGATTTCCGTCATTGAATGAGTGAAGGGGAGATCAGTGTAGATTCGAATGCGTTTGAGGAAATTTCCGAGACATTCAAACAATTCGACGAGCGCATCGTAGCTCGAGCTGACACCACTGGCCGTCTGCAGTATCCAGATATGACCAAGATGGTGTTCGAGAAGGTAATTGGATACGTACTGCGATGAGGATATCCACTCCAGCAAAGATCACCTTCGTTGGTTCGAACGGAACCTGTTGACTGTAATAGAATCGGTGAAAAAAGTGAATGGAAGGGAATTTCAGCTCACTAAGGAAACGGATGCGCTGAGAACAGCAGATAAGCTGTGGACGACATAGACTACTGGGCGAAGCCAATTGAGCAACTTGCGATTTCCGTCGCGAAAGTCTTTGAATTCGTTGGCCTTGTCTTCGAGTAGCTTAAGGACATCATCGGGAGAGCCGCAAGATCGAAGGCCGTCGACAAGCGGATGGGTAGCGAGGTCTATCCCGACCTGCTTGCTGTAGTCTGCGAGAGCTGCATCAAGGATGGGTTGAAATGACATGGCAGAAGTTGTGCAGTTACACCCAGGTATGTGCGAAGGTGGTGGTACGAGAAAGATACTCGCAGCGGGCACTCGTCCCAGGCAAGGCGACGGTCGTCCTTGAAGTATTCTAGGTTAGATGCGAAATTACGAGGTGAAACGGCCTCAAAGCAACTTGTCTTGCATCAAATGAAATATTGACGAGTTTGACCATCAAACCTAGACACCAGCTCTGTGAATTGCGAAGGGAGTCCTATTGTGTGGTGGTATAATTAAGATGGAATGGAAGGTCTTGGGGGCGGTAATTATGGGTGATATGGCCTATTTCGGGCATGAGTGCATGAGCGCTTGAGTAGGTAGCGATTGCCCACTTAATTTAAGTAATTCGAAAGTGAGAAGTAACAATCAAAGCGCTGTTCGTAAATGATCAACTTAACGGATCGTTGCATCGTAGCAATCTTCAATGGAAGGCGTCATTCTTTACGAGACGACTTCGTCTAACCCGATGCAAAACTGAAGTTTTGGAAGGTATACAGAATGACGGAAGAAAGTGATGAGGTCAAGGGAGATTACGTCGTAACTTGACGGCACGACTCGTAGAGAGCCACTCGAAGATACACGTACTAGGTACTATTTGTGCCCAGCCGTGGGTGGCCATACAGTACGTCTCAGACGTCAGAAGTTTGACCAGTCTGAGGCGGAGTCAGGAACGAGCGGAGCCTAGAGTCACGGTGTACAGTAGTCTTTGTACTGTACTGTAGTCCGAGTCTTTGCGCGGGTCAATTTCCTCTTTCGTGTCGGCACCTCTCTTCAGTCTCTCCTCCCTTTTTCCATCCGGTCTGAAAAAACCGGATTTCGCCCACCACGCACTATATTCTGAAGGGATCGATGATGAGATCCGCTGAGCTCATCGGGTCGCTCTGGGGGCTGTAGTACTTTGTCGCCCCATACGCCTGTACTGACACACCGAATAATGATTGTGGTAAAATTTGTCGTCGTCGTAGGATAGGATAATGCCACGTTGCCCTTGCACAGTATACTCTTCTATTACTGTTCAGCTGTACCATATAAATTTTTTGATGTAAATTTGTTGATGGATATCAACCCGGAAAGAGTCAAGCAACCCGGGCAACGCCGGTGAGGATCCGGGACCGTCAGCTACTATAGAGTCTACACCTCTGCACGGCCGACATCCCCACCCGCTTCCCCCGGGCTCGTTCACGCTCCCCCAACCCGAGTATTTCGGCTGAATTCCTCGCATCGCACCGCAGCTATTACGGAAACACGTTCGCATGCGCCGCTGGCCCCCACACTTGCTCGGTGATGAGACATATGCGGTGATACCAAGACTCCAAGGACCGTCAAGCAAGCTACCAACCACCTGCAGTTCGCAACTTTGCCGCTATCGGATCTTCGGATGGCAGAGGGGTCCCACAGCGATATGACCTCGCTGATGGGGACCACATGGGGTCGAGAAAGAGCAGCCGGGGCCTCGAAAGGGGTTACCCGTTTTGGCTGCCCGGAGTGCGTGTGGGAGCGCAGTGCCAATGCCGTGCTGGCTGGCTGGCGATATAAGCCGAGCAGGAAGCCCTCCCTCCTCCCCACTCACACTCACCCCACTTGCAACCAGTCTACCAGGGGTCGCGCCGCGCCGTGCTATGCCAGCCAACTCCCCTGGTAGGTCGTAAGACTGGTAGGCTCCTAAATGGTCTCGGAAGGCGCAGCGGTCGGGGTAGCGGTAGCCCCCTGACGAGAACTTTCGCAGGTTCGAAACCGCTACTGACTGCCTGGCCTTGCCCACCTCTGGGCATACTGTACTGACCCTTATCCTCGGAGACGGGTGGCAGACGGATGTACCATGTCGGTTCTGACAGCCCGAGCGCCCCTCTGCACAAAGTCATTGCCCTTTGCCCTAGCAGGCAGAGGCCGCGCGACTTACCTTATCGGCATTCCTACCCGCCCTTGCCTCGCTGGCCAATCCTTGCCGATCGTGGTCGGTCTCTCTTTGCCCCCCTTCCCACTGCGGGCCGATTCCGATGGTGGACGCTAGGTATCAACGTCATCAAATCTCTCCCTCTGATGTGTCGCACTTTGGCCACGACATCATCACCACCATATTGTGTGCACCATCTAGGTTCTGAGGATCGAGCTGAGGACAGGATTTTGGGGTCGCCGCTACTGTCAGGTTCCTTGACGAGTTTCTCGACTTATTGCTACGTGAATCCCAGTAGAATCCTGTCAGATTCTGGGCTGATGAATATAAAACATCATGATCTCGTGCACATGTCACAGGGCACTTGCACACTCCACATCGACCCATGCTTTCCCCCAGCACAACCAGCACTCCCACCAGGTGCGAAAATTTTTCTTTCTTTTTCTTTTTCTGCTCACATATCCACTAGGCGTCGACTTTGTCAACTGTAACCTTGCTTGCAGGTGTTATCAGTTTGGGTGACAATGTTTGTGTATTATGACCATTTTTCCGAATGAACCCAACATGTCATCCAACTCGGCTGTTGTTCACATGCCCACACGCTTCCATACATGCCTTTTCTTAGTTTGGCGGACTGACACTATTTTGGAAGCGAACCATGAGCGCCGATACCCTAAACCATCCCTGATCGCTAGGGAACGGTCTATGATGTGCGCAGGATTTTGGGGGGTGTGAAGCGTCGCAAGTGGTCATGCAGGCCTCCACGGCATTGAAGGTCTAAGGCCACGCGATTTCGGACTTTTGGCTCAGTGTAGCTCACTCCATTGCATTCTCAGCGTGCCGCACTTGCGTGCAGCCTTAGTGACTTGAACCCAACGCGTTACCGACCCTGGCAGCCACCTATGCAAAGTTTCGTACCGCGCCGAAGCGTGTGCGACCGTTTCCAGCCACCTGCGACCCACCGACACCGATCTCTCTCCTGACGTCGCCGCACTCACGCGCGGCCTTAGCCCTTCGACGTTGACGCGTCCGCGATAACCGCGGACGTACGTACAACATCTCGCGCCCCGCGGAGGCCTGCACGACCACCTGCGATGCTTCACACCCCAGGCATCGTCTTTTCTGTGGTAGATTCTTCGGCCTAACAAAAGTTACACTAATGGTGGCTGCAAGGATGGCAGAAAGGAGGCATGAGTTGCACATCTGTCATCGTAGCGATGTCATCCGTATTGAGCCTGTACGTGGAAACGTTCCTGCGTAAGCCACTTTGCAGATTTTTTGAATTCCAAGAGCTTGCCCCTTTCTTCGGATACAGCTTTACGCAGCGAAATGCCGTCCTACGAGTATGCGCTCAGGTAAAGTGAGAATGCTCAACTCGCCTGGTACGGCGCCAACCCACATCCCATTTGCAAAGGAAAGAGGAGGAGTCTTGTTTCGATGTACGTGGGATGCGCAAGAGGAACACACGTTAGCAGAGTGAATTCCGTTTTCGTCGTTGTGAAAGCACTCCGGGTTTTGGTGTAGCAGCATTCCGTGTGTCAAAATGTGGGAAGGATGAGTTTTCGAAGGAAGGAGAATGTCATCCGCTTGTAATTCGCATATTTTAAGTACAGAAATATCGCTGTCGAAAAACCGGCCGGCGCAGACTGCGCAAATCGAAGTTTTCGTTGCTGCGTTGCCAGTCGCATCAATGAATTTGGAGATACGTTCTCGCCGAACGCTTTCAAAAATGGGTCATAGGAAGGAACCGTTGACGGTTTGGGGCCCGGGAGTGTGAGAGGGGTTTGGCACAGGATGTTCATCTGCTTCTAATTTCCTCCTCTTCTTTTTTCCTCTCCTGCGTTTACCGATTTCGAGCGACTATCGTCCGATAAGGACAGCACGATCTGCTCACATATCCATTTGGGCCATCAGTGTCGTGCCGACTCGTGCGTTGTGCACTAGCAGCATCACAAATGGCGAGAGGTCCCAGTCAATTGCCGACGCTGCCAGCGAGGAGAGGTGAAGCCGTCAGGTGCGTGGCTGTTTGAATCGATTGTCATTTACGGTACCTATTGGGCGCCGACGTGGGGCCGATTCTTACATAACCACTACCAACTCTTAACTTTGAACATGTTCGCATTCGCTCGATGACGCGTCCCGCATCACCATAGCGCGTGGTTTCAAGAAGGTCGAAGCATAGTCCTGTCTAACCCTACCTCATTCGTGCCAACGACACCTGCGGACCACCGGAACATCCACATTGCAACGACAGCGCAAGGCTCCTTGTGATTCGCGGACGAAGTCACGGTGTTTCGACGTCAAGGGTGTGAATAGACTTTTTTTCTTTACATATTCACACGGGCTATCCGTGTCGTGCGCTGTGTGCCGTGCAGCGCGAGATAACAATTGGCGAGAGGTCTCAGCCAGCGAGGAGAGAGATGAAGCTGTCAACGAGGTCTGTAGCTGTTTGAATCGATTGTCTCATATCTCCCTTGAGGCCCATGTAGACAGCTACAGGTGACTCGTTCGGGCATCATCATTGGCGTCTGAATCTCCCTAGGCAACTTGCATCCACGCAACCCCCTCTGGAAAACCCAAATGCATCCTCACGGGCGTCTCGACGCTGGCCCCGTCGTATCTCGCGCACACGTGTGGATCAAATGAGCGTTATCACCGCTTTGCGAAGGTCCTGCGGGAGCTGTGCGCGTTCAAACTCGACCACTGGCATAAGGTAGACGACCATTCGTTCAACTAACGCACCAAGGGACCTCGGCCTCTGCCACGAGGGCATGCTCGTGACCCCGCTGCGGTTGTCACGATAGGCGAGGAGACGCGGCGAGGCGGCAGGGGGTACAGTTTGGCGGTCTGGGTACGTAGATGGGATGGGGTTCGGCGGCTCAGGGGCGGGGATCGGTGTCCGTGTGAACGGGGTAGCAGTACCATACTGAAAGCAACCCAGCCTCTTGGTATTGCTCGACACGAGTATGGCATAAGATATGATGTGCCCAGAGTTTGAATCTGACGGGCCCATGGCCCATGACAATACCAGTGCAGATTCACTCATGCGTACAGTGATAGGCGCAAAGTGATTCTGTAGTTCCGTATTCCAATCCACGGCACCCATGAATCACCTTCCTCTGGTTATGTATTCGCAAAAATCCCCATCACCGTCTCCCATCATCAGATCTTCCAGAAGCCCACTTTTGAAACACTGTATGGTGTTAAAATGGTAGTTCCATTCCCTCGTTTTTACCGTCGATGAAACTCCAAGAGTTGCTAAGCAACTGCAGTTCTCAACTTGTTCATTTGTCGTCCCTTGCTTCGCCTACAGTACAATACCGTTTTCTTGTTGCTCACACTAAATTCGGCTTGATTCATCTGCCTTCCGGGTGGAATAGGCATTTTATCCCCCCTCTGGCGCGTCACGCTTTGCTCACTGGTTCTGATTCACGTGTGCTACTGCCCGCGAAATGAGGTCTAATCTGTGCTGCTTTTGGCAACAAGATCACCGCCTCACCATTTCCCGCGGTCCCGTCTGAGCAAGCGTCTGAGTTCCCTGGATAGGAATCACGGGCGTAGAAACCTGGAAATTCTTTGGCTTGTTAAGGCAACCCTATGATGGTAAAAGCACGCATCCACCTCGTTGTATGCACCCTCGATGGTACAGGTCTGAAACTTTGGGCACTAGACCGTGACAGATTGCCCTCTGAAGACTCCAATGAGGAGATAGACGACTACTTTGGCGGAGAAATATTCTATGTGGTTGCTGGACCTGTCATTGACACAGTAAGAAATGAATGTAGTAGGAGAACGCGTTGGTTTTCCACGATCGCATCGCCTGTTATATATTTTCACAGCTCAAAGATTGGAAATTTCTTGAGTCGTGACGGCAAAAGAATCGAGAGGAAAGCCGGGCCGGCGTCAGGGGTGAAGCCCACGTGAGAGATAGTTGCTTATTTTGATCATGATCGGTACCGGCTCAGGCCACAGGTTCAATTACTACTGTGGTTTTTTTCCCATCAACTTCACGTCTTTCATCATAAAATTTCCAGGAACTCACTTTTGCACCGCACTGATTTAAATTATTTTTCCCCACTTTCTTTCTCCGGAGCGACGGGTCGCTGGCGAGCTTTCTGAGTTCCATGAGTCTTGAGTTGTCTTTGGTCATTCCCACATTTACCACGACTACACTTGGGTTGTTCTACTCAATATAGTGTTTGCGATCCCCTCTTCCCCCCTACTTCAGGGTAAGATGTACACCCACATCTTGTTCCGCTCCATCAGATCCGCTCGTCTGGCACCACAAGCCTACTCGTTTCCATCGCCTCTTTCCACGGACTGTTAACCCCTCCTATTCATGAGTTACAAAATTGTCGCCGTTTTCTGTAATGCCGTCTTGGCTCTTCGGATAGGTTTTGCGGTCGCCGCGTGGAGATTTTTCGGTGAGTTCGGAAGCTTAATAAACCCTCATTCGTTATTGTCAGGAACACAGGCTAACCACGTTATTCGCGGATCATCGGGCGCCATTAATGTAGATGGAATAACCATGTGGTCTGGAGTGGTTGTTGCAGTGAATGAGGCAGATTTAGAGAGGGCTATATGATACTCTTCTGACGAGCTATGTTGCAATCATGCTGTCCTGGTACGCAGCTCACCATTCTCTCCTCCCTCATTGACTCTAATTCGATGGCTCGATGGCTCTAGATGTGTTTATGCGCCATAGACTCACAGACCAGCACGTAGCTAAGCTCAAGGATCCAGCTCCTGGGAAATGTTCGTGTATTATCGCCATCCTATCGTTTATTCTGATACTGATCCCCCTCTTTGAAAAGTGGGAACATGAAGGGGTAGATTGGGCTCGAACACGTGGATCATTTCTGCCCGACTCGCAAAGGACGACGCTTTCCTTTGAAGACCGATTACTATGTATCGATCCGTTGGCCGTTTTCGATCTTTATTTCGGATTAAGTGGGCCCTCGCTGCCTGCTCTCATCCAGAAATTGATCATATCACCGCTTCCAAGACCTTCCATTTCGTCTCGAATGCATCACTTCTCTTATAGAGTAACCGCCTTCGCAAGTTACAGGGCCGGTGTACTGGGTTCGACGATCAAACGCATCAATGATTTCATCTGATGTGTGATGAGTTGCCTCATATCATAAAATTGTGCGTCTAAACTTGGAAGACAGAAGGAACTTCAAGGAAGAACGGTGTTGTGGTGGGAACGTGGACGCATTGCCTGGAGCGAGTGCCCGCTATGAGTATCTTCGCCGTCCACCCCTTACTACCACCCTCGTGTATCACTTTGTGAAGCTGTGTACAAATGCCTGCTATATCATTTCAACCTATCCTCGATGCAGCTCTCGCAGACTACAGTAAGCAGGTTGAGATAGACCTCGCCACGCACCCCCCTGCCGACAGCCTTCGATCCTGTCGTTCTCCCGATGATGTCCTTAAATTACTCGAAGATAAAGCCAACGAATTCAAAGACTTTCGCGACGGAAATCGCAAGTTGCTCAATTGGCTTAGCCCGGTAGTCCACGTCGTCCATACTTTATCTGCTGTTATTTGCGCATCCGTTACCTCGGTGAGTCTAAATATCCTCGCGTTTTTTCAGTCCACCAATTCTCTTATTAGGTTCCGTTGGGGCCAGCAAATGCAATATTTGCTGGTGTAGATGTTCTCATGGCAGTACGTTTCCAATTCCATTATCCAACTGCGTCGCCTCGTCATAATTGTATACTTGATTGTATACTGTAGGCAGCCAGTGGTGTCAGCTCGAGCTACGATGCGCTCGTCGACTTGTTTGAATGCCTCGGAAATTTCCTCAAACGCCTTCGAATATACACCGATCTTCCCTTGACTCCTTCCATGACGGAGATCAGCGTGAAGATAATGGTAGAATTACTTTCAGTGCTCGCTCTCGCTACTAAACAGGTTAAGCAGGGTAGATTCAGTAAGTAGATACATCTCTTTAATACGTGAAGGCTCAACGCTGCACAGAGAAATTCGCAAAGAAGCTGCTAGGAGAAAACGAGATTGAGGGCGTCCTGCGCCGACTGGACCGTCTTACTCAAGAGGAAGGTCGGATGACTATGGCCCAGACGCTCGAGGTTGTCTTCGGACTTGTGAATAATGTCAAGGTGGTCATAAATGGTGCGCAAAGGTTCTCAGCTGGTAATAGGTGTTCGAATAATGAGTTGCCTCCACAGATGGAAAGGCAACAGTGGAAGGCATCTGGAAGGCTTTGGGTAAGCTTCTCCTGTGTTTGGGAGTTTACATCACGGAAACTGATGAGTTGGCAGATGTGATGCAACATATTGCGGACGATATAAATAAAATGAACCGTTCGTTATCAATCGATTCTACTGTTGTGGCCCCGTGACGCTAAAGTTGGTTACAGGTGTTCGCTTGCAAAGGGAGTCCCGAAGTTGGCTCACCCCTCCGGATCCGTCACCCAACTACAACATTGCGTGTAAGACCCATCAAGATGGAACTGCGAAGTGGTTTTTCCTGGCAAACACCTTCGCCGGATGGAATGCGAAGAGTTCACTGTTGTGGATCCACGGAAAACGTGCGTCTTCAATATTGGCCTTGCGACAATCCTGATTCTTTTCCCCTGCTGTAGCGGGTTCCGGGAAAACTATTCTGATGTATGTGGCGTTCATCGCCATCTATTGTGATACTCACGCGTTATCCTAGGTCCGCGATCATCCGAGAGATCGACAGGATGCGCAAGGCGGGACTAGCTTTGATGGCCTACTTCTTCTTCGACTTCAGGGACACCAAGAAGCAACACCGACGTGATCTCCTCTCCTCCCTCCTCTTCCAGCTCAGTGCCAGGTCTGATGCCTGCCACCGTATTTTCTCTCGTTTCTATTTGGACCACGACGAAGGAACACAGCAGCCTTCCGACGACGCGCTCTCCCAATGTCTGACGGACATGCTTCAAGTCCCAGGACGGCCTCCGACATACGTCATCATCGACGCTCTTGACGAATCCCCTAGCGTCTCGGGAATGCCGACCGCTCGTGAAGATGTGCTCCAGTTCCTGGAGGATCTCATCGGTTTACAACTTCAAAATGTACACATTTGTGTGTCCAGTCGCCCGGAGGTCGACATTCGCACCATTCTCGATCCTTTGGCACTGTTCCGTGTTTCACTCCATGAAGAAAGAGGACAAATGGAAGATATCTCGGGATACATCAAATCAGTCGTACACTCCGACCGAAATATGCGACGATGGACGACAGAGAATAAGCAACTGGTTATCAATTCACTGTCAGAGAAAGCGGACGGCATGTAAGCAATTCCTCCTGTGGTTTCTCTGGGTTGTCGCTTAATAAATGCTACAGGTTCAGATGGGTTTACTGCCTGTTGGACATCTTGCGTCGATGCTTCCCCGCGAGCATCCATACTGTTTTGGACCACTTGCCGAGGACGTTGGATGAAACATATGAACAAACGTTACACCGAATCGACGAAGAGAAAAGACAGTTCGCTCACCGACTCCTCCAATGTCTCGCAGTATCTGTTAGACCACTTCGCGTTGAGGAGCTTGCAGAGATTCTGGCAGTCCGGTTCAATGCAGGAACAATCCCACAGTTCAACACGGGCTGGCGACTAGGCGATGCGGAAGAAGCTGTACTCTCTGCGTGCTCCAGTCTTGTCACCATCGTCAATGTGAACGGGTCTCGAATCGTTCAGTTTTCCCACTTTTCCGTAAAAGAATTCCTGACATCGGATCGCCTTGCCGCGGCGAGCGATGATATCTCTCGCTACCACATCGTCCCTCACTTGGCACATGCCACTTTCGCGCAAGCCTGTCTCGGCGTCTTACTTCAGCTCGACGACCGCGTAGACAAAGACAGCATTAAGAACTTTCCGCTCGCCGATTATGGTGCACGACACTGGTTCGAACACGGCCAGTTCGGGGACGTTTCATCGATGATTTGGGATTCCGCGGAACGTTTGTTTGATCGAGAGAAGCAGCACTTCTCCGCATGGGTATGGATATACGACATCGACGACCCCTGGCGAGAACCCATGTCTACGAAGCACCCCGAGCGACCAGAGGCACCCCCATTATATTATGCCATACTTTGTCGTCTCCGCTGGCTTATAGAGCGCCTGATTTCGACCTACCCACGGGATATTGATGCAAGAGGAGGGTATTACGTGACGTCATGGATCGCAGCATTTGACATCGGCGACATCGACGTTGCATGCTCACTTCTTCGGCTTGGTGCTGACGTAAATGTCCTACATGCTGGGGGGACTAATCCACTCCACAATGCAACACTGGCCGGACGCGCTGACATGGTGCGGTTGTTACTCGAGCACAACGTAGATGTCGACCTCCCAACGTACGAGGCTAGTCACTTGACTCCGTTGGCATTGGCTTCCGTTGTTGGTTCATCGGAGATATCACGGCTACTAATCCAGGAAGGGGCGGATGTGAACTCTCGAAACTCGGACGGCTGGACCCCACTGAATATAGCATCGGATAACGGACATTTGGACGTCGTTCGGCTCTTAATTGTCAACGGTGCAGACGTAGATTCCCCCAACAATAAGGCCTGGACCTCGTTACATTTAGCAACCAGAAATGGCCATCTTGCCATCGTGGAGCTCCTTCTCGAGCGTGGCGCAGATTTCAACATATGTAATGACGACGGGAAGACGGCCTTGGACCTGGCATTCGACAATGGACAACTCGAGGTTGCGAAATTCCTATCCGGACACATGGTGTCTCTGGATTGTGTGGTGAGGCCATCTGCGTCAATCCTCCAACCACAATATAGGCCCCCTGCCACCGTCCAGCCCGTGCAGACACGTAGAGAAAATGCGAAACCCTCCGATGACGAGCAGCCCCAGCTGTACACTGCGTCAGAAAATGGACAGCTTGACATCGTACGGTCGTTACTTGACCGTGGTTCAGATGTCAACGAAACAAACATCCGTCGCTTGACCGCGTTACACGCAGCGTCGGCCAATGGGCAACTCGAGGTGGCAAAATTGTTGATTGAGCGCGGAGCGTACGTCAACTCGCGAACCAGAGGCGGTCGGACCCCGCTGCATAATTCGTCGGCGAATGGGTATCTGGAGGTCACGCGATTGTTACTCGATCATGGTGCTGATGTGAACACAATACCGAGGTCCCGGTCGACCGTGTTGCATGAGGCGTCGTTGTTGGGGCACTTCCATATTGTCCTGCTCTTAGTAGAGCGTGGTGCAGATATGGATGTTCGGAATGCTAATGGGCGGACTCCCAGACAAGAAGCGATGGTACATGGAGAGAACAGGATCGCAGAGTTCTTGTCAGAATCGGAGCGTACTAGTACATACATGTGAAGCGCATATTTTAGAGGACAGGCAGTTAGCACCATACAGACAGTTTTTACCCAATTTCGCATCACTGAATCACACTGATACGACTCTGAGAACTACCAGAAGGTATGACTTTGTTCGGGGTGTTCCGAGTCGGAATCAGAATTAACTTCGGATGTCCCGCCATGGGACTAGGGAATGGGGTCGGTGTCGGTTAGACCGGTGACCGTCTGTATATGAAGGTAAACCTGGTCACGAGCCTAGGTGTCGGTGTGAACGGGGCGGCAGTGCCACTCGGAAAGGGACGCAATTTTGATATTTCTCGGCCCCAGAAACATGCGAGTATGGCACTAGTAAGGCACATGGATCAGAAATTGAGCGAGCTCTGTCACCTCTGCGTGCTGGCACGGTGCTGCCCACTGGCCATTGGCCCCTGGGCCTTGGAAATACCAACTTGGGTTCCCCGCAAAGCCGTTGCTCGGGGGACGTGTGACCGACCCCTCCTGATGAGACACGAAAGACACGAATAGCCTCAGGATTGCCTCATATCGTCGAATTGTGTGTCTGGATAGTGGATGCAGGAATCGGTACCATACTTGGCTTAGTCTTGGCTTACAGTGCGCTCTTCGGCGCACCCGGGCCGACGTCATCACTACAGAGTATGATCCACATCCACGTCAGTGGCCGCGCCGTACCACTGCGGCAACTACCAAGGATCGTATGTAAGGATGCGCTGAATGCTCCGTTATCTTTTCTTCCCATCTTCTTCTCCCCACTCTTCCGATGTCTTGAAGATCTCCCGAATACACTTGGTTCAAGTTCCTAGTTCTGTCCCTGTTCGACTTACAGTCGAAATTGTCATAACGCATAGCATGATAATGCATATTTTTAATAACGCATAGGGTGAAGGAATATATTTATATGGAACACCCGAAGGGATGAGCGAGCGGGATGAGCGTCCTCTGATAGGAAGCTCTACCCCTAATCGATAGACCGGACACGGGCTTTACACGTTTGGTAAGCTACCGGAAAATCCCGAAAATCGTACTCAGACGGACTCAGCCGGTTAGTACCGACTGCTTCCTCTACACTCCCCTTCACGTCGGTGCTAATCCCATCTCTGCGACGTGCTTCTTATGTTTAGGCCTTGCCAATGCCTTAGTGAGGATGTCAGCTGTCTGGTCTGGATCTCGACAATCTCCGATCTCGACGACATTCTTGGCTACTAGTTCCCGCGTTAGGTGCCATTTTGTGGCGATATGTTTCGCTCTCTTGTGGAACCTTGGATTCTTCGCCATCGCCGCTGATCCGGTATTGTCTTCTTTAATCAGCGTTGGGTATTGCTGATCATAACCCAATTCCTCAAACAGATTCCTCAACCACGAAGCCTCGCGAGCCGCCTCCGATAGGGCAATGTACTCGGCCTCGGTCGAAGACTGCGCGGTGACCGATTGTCTTTTCGACATCCAAGTAATCGCTCCTCCGCCCATCAAGAACACATATCCCGAGACCGATTTATAATCGTCGGTATTGGCGTACGCGGCGTCGGAAAACCCATGGAAAAGGTTCGAGTTTTTATTTTCGTTCCTCCTCTTTGAGTAGGTGATTCCGTGCGTCTTCGTGCCTGCGAGATAGCGTAGGATTCGCTTCAAGGCAGAGGTATGCTCTAAACTTGGGTTAGCCGTATATGACGCTAATCGATTCACAGCATATGCGATATCCGGCCTTGTGGCGTTAGCAAGAAACTGGAGCTCGCCGAGCAACCGTGCATAGGAGTTGCTTCGGCTCCCCTCGTTCCCGTCGGGATTTGGGACGAGTACCAGGTTTGGGTCGAGCGGCGTCGCTACGAAGTTTGCGCGGTCCATACCTTCCTTCTCCAGGATGGCCTCTATGTATTTCTGCTGAGTGATCTTTATGGACGTCTCATCGCGCGTTACTTCGATTCCGACAATCTTCTTCGGCTCGCCCATGTCCGTTACTTCCCATTCTGCGTGTAAGTCCTTTTTAGTACTCTCCATCGCTTTTTCTGACGTCGCGAAGAGCATTAGGTCGTCGACCCATACCGTGATGATCTCTAGGTCAACTCCCCTTCGGACATACGCGCATGGGTCCGCCATCAGTGAGGTAAACCCATGTTTCATCAACTTAGTATCGAGCTCATGGTTCCACTCGCGTCCGGACTGTTTAAGTCCGTATAGAGTTTTGACGAGTAGGCAGGCTCGACCGGTGCCGTCTTCATAACCTTCGGGTTGCCGCATGTAGACTTTCTCCTTGAGGACACCGTTCAGGTATGCCCCCTTCACATCCATCTGTTGTGTGCGGAGATCGTCAATTGCCGCCAGCGCGAGGATGGCTCGAAGCGTCTCAAACCTCACTACCGGGGAGAAGGTCTCGGTGTAATCATATCCCGGCCTCTGCGCATATCCCTTGGCTACTAAACGTGCCTTATATTTTAGTAGGTTTCCGGCCTTGCCGTACTTCCTTGTGAAGACCCACTTATTGGCGATAGGGACGGAATCCGCGGGTGCTTCGGTGAGTGTCCATGTACCCATCTGACCGAGCTGACTAAGCTCTGCCTGCACCGCGCGTTCCCACTCGGGCCACTCGAGCGACTCCATTGCCTCCTTGAGGCTCTTCGGATCGTCGCCGAGAGTTTCCATTCCCGCAGTATTGACTATATCCTCATCTTCTGAATCGGAGAAGGGATTGTCAAGTCGCCGATAATCTTTGCGAATCCCGCGTGTTTTTCGGGGTTCGGGTGATGATTTGTGTGGTGAGTCTTCTTCTTCTTCACTTCTCTTCCTCTTACTGCCGCTGCCCATGTTCTGCCCTAGATCTTTAGGCTGTGCGTCTGATACGCCGCCGGTGGACAGGGTGTCCCGTTCCGGTCTTCCCAGCTCCCCTTCACGCTGTGCGCCCGGCGCGATCACGACGATCGGCTCGGTAGGAGATGATTCTTGGGTCAACTCTAGGAATCGGTAATTGCGAGAAGTGAGTACTTTACGCGTCTCCGCGTTGTAGTACTGAACGGCCTTCGGCCCATCTTCAGATCCTACATAGGCCCTTCTTTGCGACTTAGGTAACATTTTGCGCTGCGTGGCTTGGCCTTGTAGTAGCACCCATACCGGTGCTCCGAACTCTCTGAGGTGGGTGACGTCAGGTCTCTTTCCGAACCATAACTGATACGGAGTTCCCTCTTTTAGGGCTCTCGTATAGGAACGATTCCGGACATATGCCGCATGGGAAACGGCATATTCCCACAGGAATTCGGGCATCTCTTGTCCGCGCAGCATCGCACGGGCGAGCTCTACCAGCGTGCGGTTTGCGCGTTCGGCTATGCCGTTCTGGGCAGGTGAGTAGGGCGCTGTCATCTGATTATCTATTCCACGCTCACGGCACCACGCTCTCAGAGGCTCATTTATGAATTCTTTCCCCCGGTCCGTGCGAGTCGCACGCGGAGGTTTCCCATTAGCCCCGAGGTGTGTCAGGTAGTCCTTCACTGCCTGTGCCGCCTGGTCCTTCCCTTTCAAGAAGGTAACTGTCATATATCGCGACGCATCGTCAACGAGTAGGAGGAAATATTGGTTCCCATTAATGGAAACCTTGTCGTATTTGCCCCAAAGGTCCATGTGAGTCAGCTCACCAGGCGAAGTCTCCCGGACTGACTTCTCGTTATAGACATCTTCCGTCTGTTTCGCTTCGGTACACGCGACGCAATCAGGTTGTGGCGTCTCGGTGTCCACGCGGAAACCGTCAACGAGTCCGTCGTCCAGCAACTTCTTTAGCCCGGTATAACTAACATGCCCGAACCTTCGGTGCCAAGTCTCCCAGCTCGGGAGTACTTCGGAAGTGGTGAAAGTAGCGGAAGCTGCCGCCCGAGGCTGCTGGCTTGGACGTACATTAACATCCATCTTATACAGATTATTCTGTGCCAGTTCCCCCATAGCGATTCGCTTTCCGGCCTTGGTGAGCAGCGTGAGTTTTCCGTGACCGAATGTGCATGTTCCGCCTGTTCGGTCCCATCGTCCCAAAGAAAGTAAGTTATTCTTATTGGTCGGGATATGCAGGACGCTCCCGAGTCGCAAAAGGTTCACTTTATCACCTATGCGCGATTCGAGTTCGACCGTGCCCCGTCCACTTATAGGGACTTTGGTACCGCCGACGCCGATCACAGAGGCATGCTGGAGCGGTTCGTATTCCGCGAACGCGGTGCGCTCATTCGCGACGTGTGACGTCGTCGCGCTATCGGCAAACCAGTCGTACCAAATGGTGCGTGTGTCGATTGCTGTAACATCACTAGGATCATAATCCTCGAAGTTGTAACACTCGCCAAAGTACTCCGGCTCTGCAACTGTGAGCGCAACTTGCTCGTCGTATGTGATGGCGTGGACCTCCTCGATTTTAGAGGTGGTCGCCTTACCACTACCGCCGCCGTCGCCGTCGCCAATCTTCCTCTTCTTCCAACAATTTTCGGCCACGTGAGAGAACTTCTCACATATAGTACACTTGGGTTTGTCGAGGTAGCGACAGTCTTTTGTGTTGTGGCCGTCTCTTCCGCAATGGTTACAGTGCTTCACTTTGCGTTTCGCGCGTCGGCCGGGCTTTCGCGTGGTGTTCCCAGACCGAGTGTCGCCCATGCGCTGAGTAAGAGAGGGCTTCTGTCCGACAGCTTGATTGACAGTGCCGCCGCCGCCCTTGCGTATTTGACGTCGCGCATCCTCCTCCTTTATATATCCAATAAATTTGAGCGAGCTCACCATCTTCCGCGGGTCCATCTGCTGGTCTCCAAACTCCCCACCGACGTACGACTGTGTGAACGCGTCCCAAGAACGTGGAAGCGCCCACGCGATAAGGATCTTGAAGTACTCGTCATCCAATGGCATGCGAGCGTTGCACACCTGAATGAGACGTTCCCACTGGTTTTTCATTTGGCGAAGTAGCTCTGCTATGTTAACATCCTCATCGGAGACGATATGGTTGAGAGCGTAGAGGAGAGTGAAATACGTGTTTAACCCTTTTGTCTGGTGCACGGCCTCAAGGTTCGCCCAGATCTGCGCCGCCGTTTCGCAACGGTGCGTATGATCCATCTGTGACTCTGATATATTATTCGTGAGAAGCGTCTGGGCATAGCTATCGTTATTGTCCCAGACTTCCGCATTCCGAGGACCTGGAGGACGCGGAAAGGATCCGTCGACGTACTGGCGTACGCGACAGGAGCGGAGCATTCTCCACATCCTCTGGCGCCAGTTCGTCCAGTTCTCATCGTTCAGCGGTTCTATCACGCGAGTCACCTGCGAATCTGAACCTCTGACTTCAGTAATGTAGAGTTCTTCCTCCTCAGATGGGGAGGGATCCTCGAGCTCTTCTTCGTCCGCGAAGCGATGGAATTGGAAAGGAGGCATGATAGGGGCAGTTGTATTTTCGCGCAGGGAAAGGGGATAATATTGTTTATTGAGTAGTAAAGTATCCTGGCCTGAGGTTTTAAGCTATGGGGCCAGGGCCCATAACCTGAAGGAATATATTTATATGGAACACCCGAAGGGATGAGCGAGCGGGATGAGCGTCCTCTGATAGGAAGCTCTACCCCTAATCGATAGACCGGACACGGGCTTTACACGTTTGGTAAGCTACCGGAAAATCCCGAAAATCGTACTCAGACGGACTCAGCCGGTTAGTACCGACTGCTTCCTCTACATAGGGTTAGGGCTCTGAATCATTGAATACATAGGGAAGCGCCGGTGAAATTGCATAATGCATAATGCATGGAGAGTTGGCCATCAAATATGCGTTATTGAGCCCGAGTGTGCCTCTGAAATTGCTCATCGTGACTCAGAATTTTCACTTTTCTTACATTTTCCTTTGGCCCAACATGCCCATTGACCCTTGCATTGACCAAACTCGCAAATTCCGAGCCAAACTTAGACCATATGCCTCAAAGGGCTGCACAAGAGGCCGCAGCTGAAAACGGCGCAGTTGAAGTGGGCCCGGGACGAGCCAATGACGGTGGTGGAAGCCGAGCTTATGGAAGCAGTTTCAGAACTCAAAACTCGCCGCCACATTTTCGGGCCACTTCCGAGTCTTGAGGCCTATTGAGGCATCATATGAACTTTCCAAGGTTTTGAGGAAATTTGAGGCCCAGCTGAGGACAATGGATTTGCGAATGAGCACCCAGCAGAGGCTGGATGGGTGGCTTGAAGCTGGTGCATCGTCGTTGTCGCTGTAGACGCTTATTGATTGCTTGCTGCGGCACTGTATGCGGAAATTCCCGGGCCGTGGGAAAACCGTGGTCTTGCATATTTCTGATAACGCATAGCCTTTTGGGGCTGAATCACGTTATGCGTTATGACAATTTCGACTGTATGTGTTTCTCGACAAAACGTCAGGTTTTCAGCGCCTTTGCCTCGCCCACCCGATCTCCCACCCAAACAAGTCTTTGCGAGACCGAACTAACACCTTCCATGTCGTTTCGGTCGATCCTTGATGCGGCTCTTGTGAACTACAGCAAGCAGGTTGGGATAGATCTGGCTATGCGCCCATTGGCGACGGCCTCCGATCCTGCGATTCTCACGAGGACACCATCAAACTACTGGAAGACAAAGCCAACGCATTTAGAGACTTTCGCAGCGGAAATCGAAACTTGAAGTTGCTCAACTGTCTTAACCCTGTAGTCCACGTTGTCCATGCGTTATCTACTGTTCTTGGCGCGTCCATTACTGGCACCTTAGTGAGTCAAAATATCCTCGTTCGTTCCGTTCTCACAACTTATGTACCGTTCGGACCAGCAAGCGATATTTTCTGGAGTGGAGTGGATGTTCTCATCGCGGTATGTATCCCATTACATCCTCGAACTGCATCGTCATATCTGGATACCGCAGGCAGCCAGTGGCGTCAGCTCGAGCTATGGTGCACTCGTCGACTTGCTTGAATGCCTCGGAAACTTCCTCAAACGCCTTCGTACCTACACCGGTCTCCCCTTGAGTCCTTCGATGCTCGAGATCAGCATAAAGATAATAGTTGAATTACTTTCCGTGCTTGCTCTCGCTACAAAACAGATCAAGCAGGGCATATTCGGTAAGTGGATCCACCTTTTTGATAAGCGAATGCTCAACATTCCGCAGAGAAGCTGCTAGGAAAAGGCGAGATTGAAGGCGTCCTACGCAGGCTGGACCATCTCGCCCAAGAGGAAGGTCGAATGACTATAGTCCAGACGCTCGAAGTGGTCAACGGACTTGTGAATAATGTCGAGGTGGTCATGAATGGTACGCAGACTTTTTCAGCCGGGAATGAACGTTCCATTGATGAGTTGCCTCCGTAGATGGCGAGGCATCAGTCGACGGGATCTGGAAGGCTTTGGGTGAGCTTGTCATGTTCTAGAATCGGCGTCGCTAATCATGACGGCATATGTGATGGCACAGATTGCGAACGATATAAACAAGACGAAGCGTTAGTTATTTGATTCATGATATCATCATTTCCCCGTGGCGCTAAAACTAGTCGCAGGTGATCGCTTGCAAAGGGAGCAAGAAAGGGAGTACTGAATTAGGCTCACCCCTCCGGATCCGTCGCCGAACTACAACATTGCGCGTGAATCCATCAAGATGGAACTGTAACTTGGTTCTACGTGGGAGCTGTCGTCGATGAGTGGAATGCGAAGAGCTCCCTGTTGTGGATTCACGGAAAACGGGCGTTTGCAACATTTGCCCCGTGATTCATTTCCCTCGCCGTAGCGGGTTCCGGAAAAACTGTTTTGACGTACGCGGGGTTTTATCGCCTTCGATTTTGGATATTCACGCACTCATCTAGGTCTACAATTATCCGAGAAATCGACAGGATGCGCAAGGCTGGACCGGCTATGATAGCTTACTTTTTCTTCGACTTGAAGGACACTCAAAAGCAACACCGACGTGGTCTTCTCTCCTCCTTTTCCAGCTTAGCGCCATCACTTCGTTTTAATAGTGCAGTGCGGGACCAAAGTCCTTAATATGTCCACTTTATGCGTCGCAATTATATTCCACGCACCTTCAAATTGTCTGATCTAGAGTCTGGTTCTGGGTTTTGTTTTAAACTTAGCACGAGAAGCAAAGAAAGGTAAAACGTACATCACAGCTGGTAGCCCCGCGCCGTGTATGCTGTCTGGCCTAGTCGCGGCCAGCGGTGACCACGAAAACCGAATGAACGGAAGCGTTTAATTCCTACATTGGTGTACACAAAATACGGTTACAGACGCAGTCACAGTGCATGAGAAAACGAGAATGGATACTTCAGAATGTAACTCGTAAATATGTGGATGGAACAAAGGACGCGTATGATCATCCGTGCCATGCACCACATGACCATTAATCTTCCGCGATGTTGGTCGCCGGAACTTCCAAATCCTGACCGGAGTTACATAGGAAGATCCCCTTAAAGGCATGGCTTCCATAGCCATCGAGGTAAAGCTCCTGACTCGGTGACGAGATCAGCCGGGATGCCTGCGTGCCTGCTGGAGGAGAGTCGTGCGTTAGCAAAAGTACGAGCATAGACAGTAGCAACTTGAATCCCTACCGTGCGTCCTTGAGGAGATCACTTCGAATATGTTCAAACTCAACACCTTGGACTTGCTGGAAGTGGCGGAGCATTTTGATATGTGTTTCGTATGCAGTCTGAAACTGCATCTCCTTCCATCTGGTCTCCTTGCGTACGCCATCAGCCCACTCGTCAATACAGCATTCGATCTGATTGAGGGCATAAGAATCCGAGACCATCGAACTGCAACGTAGCCCTTACCAGCGTAAGGACAAAGGCGATAGCTGGGATGGGCATCGGGGAAAAGTGCTCATGAAACATGACCCCATCGTCTTCTCTGTTCCGAAACCACATAATGTTGATAGCCTTTTGGATTGCAGGATGCTGGTATGGGTAGTGACGGCTCTCACCAGGATTATGTTCCTAATAAGGGTCAGTGAGTTATAGCTACTGTAGTAATGAAGGGGGACGAACACGGAAGACAAAAGACATGTTAAACAACAATGCATGAACAAGAAACTTGTTTCTGTCGACGATGTTGGGTGAATGCCTCTCGTCGAAGTCATAGAAAAAGTCCACGGCATCCGTGATCGTCTTCTTCGCATTGATGAACAGCTCTATGTTGCTGTCTGTGGGCTGGAATACAAATTAAGGGTATACCGCCTCAGTGGAAATGGGACTTGCCAGCTCATATGGGGTAGACGAGTTAGGAATGACTCCCGTCTTTTCACACGCTTCGTGCCATACCTCCATTGCCCATTCACTCTTCATCTGGGGAGTGGGGAACGCGTCTTTGCAAATCACATAAACTCTGTAAACAGATGGAGCAACGGCAGCCACGCGGTCATGGTCAGAAACCTCTTCTCGTTGATGAAGCGGATCACAGTCAGACTCAAGTATTGGGAAATATTAAATCTAACTAACCAGGTATTGCCAGTGACGATGAAACGGGTCTTTGCGCGGTAAAGTTATACCCGGCAATGGCCTTGGCGAATTCTCTCTGTAATAAGAGCAATGAGACAAACACAAAGAGAACACAAAGAGTTACAGGTGGGGAGGAAACAAACCTCGATAGCATAATCTGCGAGCCTGGCAACCCTGCGAGATTCTCGACCACGTAGAAACTTTGATTGACCCCATTGAAAATCCAGCACCGATTCTTCCGGGCTATCCGACATTAGCGGCAAAGTAAGTTTGATATCTGAGTGCGAAGACTTACTAGTACAGAGTATTGTCCCCAATGACTTCGCTAACAGGATCGCTGGTGTCGATTGCCACCCATCTTTCGGAGGCCAACCCAAGGGTCTCAGCTACCGGTTTCTCGTGATCTCGCTGCCCAGTCTGCATTCGGAAAAACTTGAATCCGCGGGGCTAGACAATTGGATAGTAAAGATGGAGAGGCGAGAGAGAAGTGAGAGGATCGCGGTGAAGCAAGTGTAGCAAGAGGAATGGCCAGCGTAGGTCATGGTGATGGGCCGGGGCTGAGATACATTCAGGGGTTATCAGTACAATAAAGTATAGCAGACATGAATGCGAACCTTTCACCAAGTGATTCTATCCCCCACGATTTCGAGGTCACTAGGGCTGATCACCGACTCGGCTTCTGAGCTTAAGGCACGGGCTTCGGTCAATCGTTCGTCAACTCGCTTCTCCTGGGGCCATTTTTCGAGATGGCCCAATACCCCTGACTCATAGAAAGCGCTAGCAATGGAATGGTCGGCATATAGCGAACCAGAAGATAGGTCACGTGAGCCAACATCGTAGTATTTTATACGTGTACTGTCCACGTTGTCGTAATGTACTTCGCGGCTTGAACGAGTTCTCGCTGCTGCACGGTGTTGCCATCAGTTCCTGGACCGAGAGCCGCATACATACGGGCTCGGCTACAGGCGTGGGGTCGGCCATGCGCATCGAGGGCCGCTTCGGCCTTAGCCCCGAGGACACCCGGTAACTCCCGCGCGTGCGTCACGGCCGAGGAGGTGCCACACAGACACCCCGCGAGACGGCGGCGCGTGTGGGGTACCGCCGGCGCATGGGGTCTGGTCTGGGCATGGCAATAGGGGCTCGGGGATGGGAATGGGTGTCGGCTGTGGCAGTGCTGGCAGGAAATGGACCCTGTCTCGGTACTGGTCGGCAGCAGAACACCACGAGGATGGCACAAGGCATCATGTATCACGAGTGTTCGGACCAACTCTAGCTAGGTGCCCTCGGGCTGGCCATTGGCAATGGTAATCCAGACTGTTGCGCCGCAGAGCCAAGGCGTCCTTGGAGGTGCGTTCGATCGTCTACTGAGACTTGAGAGGGTCTTTTGGCCGAAAAGGTCAAATCTCGTTTTGTACATAAAGGATTCTGTGCGGTTGATTGGACGTAGAGTATGATATATTGACACATTGAATGGATGTCCTTGTGGATGTCGTAATAATTTTGTCGTGATACAATAGGGCAATGGGTTGCCCTTAAGTTACGCTACCCCATTTTGCTATAACCCGTCCAAGGCGGAGGGTTCGAGTACTGTAGTTCCTGACTCACAGACCTGATACTGTACATGGGCAAGACACATGTTGCAGAGGGACGATAATCGGTGCCCGACCGTGAGAAAGTACCGTGTATGGGGTGCGTGCCTGAAAAGGGTAAATCCCGAGCAGTCCCTGTGCTGTCCTCTTCACCACGCCATCACATCTGTATCCGTGACTCCTTCCCCTCACTCTCTCCCACCTCCCCCCTTGCCAGTTCACTCTTCCCCTCCCAGTCACAGTGCTTGTCCAGTTTCCCGATGTCGTCACGCCCAAAACAATCCATGTCCGAACTCAAGCTTCGCCGCCTCCTCGAGCACAACCAACGGCTGCGCGAGGATCTCGGCCGCCCACGCATACGCGTAAGCGAAGCGAGCGCAAGCCTCATAAGATACTGCAAGACAACCACAGATCACCTCGTCAGTTTCTCTCTCTTTCGTTCCCTCCCAAACCCCAATTCTATCGTCTCCTTTTTCATGTTCATCTCCACCCATCTTTCTTTCCCAGTCAATCTTCTCCACTTTGCAGCTCTTCCTTCCCTCTCTATCTTTCTATCGCTCTTCCACTCTTGCTCGATGAGGTAGGGCTCTCGTACTGATGTTGTTTTGTGCGTATATTTGCAGGTTCCGTCGGTGTGGGGCCCCATCGGCAAGAACGAGGACCCATATGCGCCACAGACCCGCGCTGGGTGCTGTACCGTGCAATGAAAATATTCTGTTACCATCGTCACCTCCCCCGCCCCCGCTCCGAAGCGAGAGGGTATCATTTTTTTCTTTCGCATTCGTCTACAAACAAGTTACCACCGGCATTTTTGCCTCGCATCTCGCCGCCCCTCACCCCTTGGTCTCTCCGAGACGAGGACTGCCCCAGCCCCAGGCCCCACTCCCCTCTGCCGGCTCTTCCTTCCACGTGTAGGAATACAGCCAAGATACAGCACAGACACAGCTTACATACGTACATCTCCGGCGCGCACATACATCACCACCACCACCGCATACTCCATGCCGCAGACAGGCATACTTCGCCCTCCCTTTTCTCGCTTTCTTCGTCTCTTACTTACGCTCTCTCAATCTGCTTGCTTTATCTATCTATCACGTCCGGTCTTTTCCGTTTATTTTATCCTGTTCTGTTTCTTCGTCTCTCGTCATATTATTCCTCCCTGTCGCTCACTTTTTTGTTTGTTTTTACCCCTCCCCCTCTTCCCAATATGGCATTTCTGTCTGCTTCGGCTCGAGTTTTGTTGTATATACACCTTTTCCCCCGTGTTGTTACACAAGGTCCAAGTTTTTTTTTTGTTTTCTTTACAGGATTTTGCAGCCGAAAGAATATGATGGATGCGCCGCGCGTCTGCCTACCCCCCACTAACTCCACCTGTTCGTAATCGTATGTGTGGGACCTCTGAGATGCCGTGTATCTCCTTGGTTACTTATACCGCGATCATTCTTCTGTATGTGTATATTCAGTGTAAGCAGTAAGTCAGAAGGTCGACTAATGGGGGTGGGACAGTACCGATACCCTCGTGGGATCCCCACACATGGTGTGCCAGTGGATGGGCACCCGGCCATCATCCAGAAAATCAACCCACCACACAATGCCATTCACTATTTGTGCCCATTTGATCTGATAGCTAGCTGACCCAGACCAAGGATGTAGAAAAATGAGCGCCTCTGAGGGAATCCTGACGAATCAAAGCAAAAAAAAAATACCTCTTCAGGCTGATTTGTTTGCCCGCGCCGGAACACCCAACACACCTGCATTCCCGCTGGCGGCGCCGGCACATCTCACGGACCTACATCAGAATCCCATTTGCCGTTACTATTTTGTATCACTGTAGCACCTGATTGGTCACGACCGAAAGGGCGAGCGAATAGGAAAGAGGAAAGCGGAGCGACTGGGAAAACCGAAATTGCTTTGTTAGAAGGAACTTCGCGGAGTGCGGGGGTCCGTGTGGGGACTCCAAGTTTCCCCCGGAGTGGCAATTGGTCCGCAGTAATATGGTACGAATCGATGCGAGGGTCGGTCTCTATTACGTAACAGCGGCGCAAGTACAGGCCAAGTGCACGGAAGTGGAACGGCCCGGACCGGAGGTGGAATGGTCAAAGGTATCCCGGTCGGCGCCAGCATCCCCAGGTTGCGCCACCATCAACAACTTTTGAAGACGACAGACACGGAGCTAGCCTTCTCCGAGACACGTTTGCTTTTAGCGGCCGTTTCTTACCTTCTATTAGTGTTGGTGGAGCGAGTCGCTCGTGCACACCGACACGGATTCTCCTTTGCTTCGCAGGTGGCGTATTCACGCACCCCTCCCCCCGCGCTCACCGGGACAGTCCAGGTTTATATTGATTGGAAAGGCAATTAACCCCCGATACTACGAACGTCACCGAGGAAGATCGGCGATTGACACTTCACGATCCACGATCCACGCCTCGAGAATACCCTACCCGACCCTCAACGGCCTCAACCTTTTGCTGGAAACGTTGAGCCCAACAGTTGAGGTTTGTACCAGAGGAGTCGCCCATGCCCTCACAATTCTCTTTTAGGCCCTTGGTTGCTCGTCGAGGGACCTCCTGGTCGGTCGCGCGCAGGGATTTAGACGAGTTCGCGTTCGCGCATTCGTGTCAGTCATCCATCTACATGCGAGCGCTACCACTAACGGACTTGACTTCGGCGTGTACGCAGGGAATCCCTTCCGATCTCGGTTGTGTGCCGGAATGCAAAAGCCTCGCGCAAGCAAAGCCCGCATGCTCGTCTCGCTCTTAACAGGGAGGACCTCCGACTGGTGTGCGTGTATATGTATTATTACAGGAAACAGAGTGTCAGGCCTGTTGCCAACGTTTGGGTCTTTTCGAGATGTCTCGGATCGGAGCCACTCTTAGCTTGTCACTCGGTCGGGCTTGCGGATACCGGCGCGTCTCCAACGAAGTGGTCTAAACTTGCCGCCCCGATACGATACAGTGAATGCGGACGATCCTCAACGAGGCAGACCGGACATGGTAAAACCTTGTCTACAAATAGATGTCTTCGGGTGAGTGGTTTGGGTTACGGGATACCTGCGAGGACGCTCCAGATCTCGCTCGGGTCAGGACAAGAGCACAATGGGCGGAAATGATTCTGTTGAGCGTCCGGCGCGTACTTTGTGCGTCGTGGACTACCTGCTTGTATGATATGAGTTCGGGAAAATGTGGCCGTACGAAAGTATAATGACAATGAGGGATGGGACCTCTTCGCAGGGTTCTCTGTCTTGGCACTTGAGCGATCACCATGAGCGGAGCGAGGGCAGAGAATAGCGATCCATGTTTGGGGACGGTCCAGGCCCTGCATGAGAGTCAATTTGGCCTGTGAGCTGTTTCGTCTGTCTCACGTTCGTCGGGTCGTACACGTGGTTAACGTTTGACCCAGGGGACCGCCCGAAAGAACACCAACCACTCTACTCGGCGACCCCCGCGGCATATCCTCGGTACTGGTAGTATGTTGCCGTGCTGGCATTTCCAGCACCACAAAGTCAACGCGCAGATGGTGAATGGTCCACGGTGGTTTCAAGTCCCGTGGTGGGACGCAGAGAGTTGACATATTGTATACACATGTATCTGTTCGTTTCCCATCTGGCTCTGCGCTCAGATTGAGATTGGAAAGACGGGTAAGCACCTTTATTGTTATTCCTTATTTTGGGGAAGGGCGGGCAGACACCCGAAATATGGGGGTCACGCCGACCACGAGAGTTGGAGGCGGGAAGATTGCCACTGGGTGAACATCTGGCCGAGCCTGGATGTCGTGCATCGAGTCCCCCGCACTCGGTGATACTGTACAGCTATACCCGAGACAGGACGTCATCTTTGCTGTTCGGGTTCAGACAGAGAAATGGGAGCGTTTGCGCACGTCTCCAGTCTGCCTGCGATGACGGTGGAAAGCTGCACGGAAACGATGTCACACTAAAGTCCGTCACTTTGATTCACCGTGCCAGCAGCGATGGCGAAGCTTGCTTATTTTGTCAAGCACCGGCATTCATTGTGGACGTCCGGTAATGCTGGCGTGTCATGGTCGCTCTTATACTCGCGTCGAGCCTGTAGCGCAGAGAGGTGAGTATCACGGTAGCGACTTAGATGGCTCAGAGATTTCCCCGTACGAAGCGCCAAGCCCGAATACTCGGGCTAGCTGGGGTTAACAAGTAGTGTACCACCAGCAGAGGAGCTATGCAGTGCTATGGTTTGAGAGATTTCCCACAAAGGGGCGTTGAGTGGGAGTACCAGTCTGAGAGATTGATAATCAATCAGGTACACCCGAGGCATTAAAAACATTAGATAATCTAACGAGCTCACGGTAATCAAGACAATGATATCTCGTACGCACGCGTTTACTGATGAAGAGGCTTAACAACGTAAAATCATTCTGTATAATGCATAATGGTTTGAATGATCCACGTTCTCTCGATGTATTTTCGATTGAAGACGCCTTTCGAGCTTACCTCTTATCAAATAAAGATCACCAGCCTATTAAGTTACCAAATCAGCCCACCCACATGGTCTCGTCCATAATAAAGAGAGGTTCCGAAGGAAGAGATCAATGAAGAACAAAACTAGTGGAGTCAGTGGCGCAAACTCGAGAACTAGCAATGAACACGGACCGCGATTCGGAGTCCCTATCCGAGCCGGCGCAAGAAGAACCAGGGGCCCGAATCGGATTATCGGACGCGACTGAAGGTAGTTATTCCCTCTTGGTACCACTGGCGCGGGACACAAGAGTCAGGAAGTGGTAGGAAGCCCCATGGATAATCGATAACCCCGCGTGCTGACACCTTTATTCGCAGCCAACATTCGACCCGATCCCCGGGCGCAACCCTCGGAAAATCCTGATGAGGAAACCGCAACTGTAACAGCCCCGAGCCATTTGCCGAGCTCGAGTGTCGAGCGAAGCTTCCTTCGGCGACATAGAACGCCTTGAGATAGGCGCCCCTCTGGAAATTAATATACTGTATAGGTAATGCATACAACCGTTTAGGCCAAATTACAGATGTCGTACACACGATCTTCCTTCTGATAACAGAACATCATTTGGAATGTGTGACTTGGGCGACACCACGGCTTGACATGCTTGACAGGTCGTCCCTAATGCATGTGGGGCCTTGGGGCGTCAGTGAGTGGGGGCAATTATGACGTGGTCACGCGCGCCAATCAACATGACACTTTGGGGTTTAATTTGGCCAAACCACTTGGTGATTTCGTGAAGGGTTTCTTTCCCCTATGCATGTCAATATCATTCCCCAGTACGGAGACGGGTGGATCCAAAGCTGTGAATGAGGAATTCCGATCAGCACAGCAAAAACTACAAGTGAGAAGTGGCAAATGACAATGGCAGCGTGTGTCACCAAGAGTACAGTAGCATACAACGGGATGTAGAGCAATAAGGGGAAAACATATCCTAAACCGGTGCGAATCCCAACTTGGGGTTCGGCGCATTCGAAGGATACATCCTGTCATAGGTTCGTCTTTTCAGCTCAAGTTTTCGCGGAACGGATCACTGCACGCTTACCCGGCTCCATCGAACCTCGGTACGGAATTCACAACACCAACCCCCTTCTCAATGCCCGAGTTAAGGCCTGCTGCCTCCGGGTTGATTGTGACGCTTCCTGGTCGGCTGCCAAGCGTGTTCTCCAGACCAAGGCGGAAGCCGTTGATCTTTTCGTCCCACTCATGCCCAAATTCGTGCCCATGGTCCATCTGAAACCCCTTGATCTCCCGCAAGAAATGATTGAGGGCGTCCGCCCGATTGCGCGATGACTCGGGCTCGTTCGAACTACGCATGCGTGCCAGGTATGATGCTATGAGCGTCGCTGCACCGCCGAGGATGGAGATCGCGACTGATGTCTAGACTCGACGATGTCAGAAATTGACTACGGAGGGGCGTAGATCCGCACATTTTTACCACTCAATGCAGCACCCAAAGCCGTAGTGAGCGCGCCAATAAGAACTTGAAGGCCAATGGCAGTGTTGAGACACCACTCCGTTAGTCGTGCTGTACGACGCACGCGAACAAAACGTCAGCAGAAGATATCCATGGTGTGAAGTGAAAGTCGACGCTTGTTCTCACCCGTCCGTGTGGCTTTTGCGCATTCCAAGGTGGCATCGTCAATCGTCGGGTGCAATCGTGCGCCGACAGAACCTTCGGGGTACTGGTCGAAAGAGGGGGCACCAGCACCAGCAGTAGAAGCGTCAGGCGGCCACGAGGAAAGATAAGTGTTGACCAAGGAACGCACGTGTACTCTATCGTCATGTTGTCGGACCATTTCGGCATCTGTGTAATGGGTGGTCTGGCGACGGAAGCCATGGAAACCTGGCAGAGGGATGGGACGCGGTGGTGGGAGCGAGGGCTCTTCTGGTACTATGACCGGGTAGGAGCGCGTGACACGGGCAATCCCGCGCGGAGGTGTGGGTGCGTGTTCACCGTGGGAGAAGGCAGAGGCAGGTGCGGGATCTGCAGGATCTGCAGCGATCTGCGTTGCGGGCGCGGGTGCAGGTTCAGGTGCAGATGGTGAAGACGCGTGCACGGGTGCATCTGATGAGATTTCCACGGGTGACGCGGGCGTTGTATATGGGGACGGAGCACTCTGTGGGGCGACTGGCGGCAGTTGAGATATCAATGTCTGTACCGCACCGAGTGGTATGGTTGGCGCGGGAATGGCGGGATGGGTGGGCCCCGTAGGCGGTGGCGTTGGCGCGTTGGTCTGTGGCGTACTCATGGGGGAACAAGAACCGGAGAGAGAGGAGCCAGATCATGGTAGCTCTATCACGCCCAATAAAAAGGGAGGGCTACAGAAGCCGGTCAGATAGACAGCTGTCATAGCACCAGAAATTGGCAGAAAACGACCACGCACCTGGCCGATGGACACCTAATTTGCTATTCAAACAGCTGACGGGAACCGAGTCGGGGTGGCGCCACGCGTGCGCTCGGATTGTCCTCCCCCTTGTGGGTGTTCTGTCTGTTCATCCTGGCCAGCGCAGGTTTGCATTGGGTCAAACAGATAGTAATCAGCGATTGACGCTTCGCCCGAGTGGGTGTTTGATTAATGGGGAAAGTGTAATCGGGTGCCTACCTATCCATATAAGGCATTATATTATTGCGCTTATGTACACCACGAGTTCCCACTGGCAGAGCCGAGAACCAATGACATTGCAGGGGACACTGGTCATCTGGCATCAAATGGGGCAGAGGATCGTCACGCAGGTGGTATAGGGCACAAACTGGTACAGTAGTGGAACGATGACGACGGCGTCGTGCACAAAGAGACAGAAGGTCGGGTCTGTCGGTGATGTTTGGGTCTTCCCGAGATGTCTCGCCAATGTCTATTGAGCTGACTCACGATAGACGCCTTCGCCGATCTCCAACCCAATTTAATTTGGGCCGCTCTTGCCCTCTCGGTCGGGCTCAAGGACGCGCGTCTCCAACGAAGTGATCCAGACTTGCCACTCTGATACGATACAGTGAGAATGTAGGCGGCCTCAACACCGTGACGCCGGACTGGAAATGGAAAAGATGTTTTCAGGCGAAGGGAGGAACGATTCAAGGCGTCACGGACTGCCATCTGCTGGTGAGATTCGAACACATGCAAATAGCACCGGGGTTGGGAAAATGTTGTCATATGAAGCATAACAACAAGACAGGAGATATCTCTGCCTTGGCACTCGATCACTGGGAACGAGCGACGAATGTGATGGGTGTTGGGGGTGTCCCACGACGGTGAAGTCGACCCACGAGCTGTTTCATCTGTCTCACTTTCGTCAGATCGGCAATTCTCAAGTCCGGGTCGCACACATGGTCAGCCCAGGAACAACCCGAGAGAACACAAACCACTCGACCTAGCGACCTCCGTTACCATGCTGGGTGATTCCGAGGTATTTCCGAGGTACCGTAAGGTCAGCGCGCAGACAGTGATCCGCGATAGTTTCCGTGGTGAGAGCTGACCTGGCGCCTTACCGTGAGCCAAGGAGAAAGAATACACGCAATAAAGTAAGAGGGTTTTGACATTACTACCCGCACGTCGATCAAGGTTGCAATCATGCTGGACAATGGACCCGGATACGTTCAAGTTGCATGACATGACATATACTGTACGTATACACGTATCTTTCGTTTCCTTTCTAGCTCTGCATGCGGATTGTGCGCGTTGGAAAGACTCCAGTGCGGACGCCTTTATTTTTATTCTTTACTCGAGTGATGATATGCATCGAGTCCCCCGCACTCGGTGATACTGTACAGCTATACCCGAGTCGAGATAGGACATCATCATTGCTGTCCGGGCACAGACAGAAGAATGGAAGCGTTGCGCGCGTCGCCCGTCTGCCTGCAGCGACGGTGAAAAGCAGCGGCTTAAGCGTAATATGCACGGAATGATGTCAAGATAAAGTTTTTTACTGTACAAGCATTTGATTTTAGTATTTTACTGTGCCAGCAGCGATGGCGAATCTTGCTTGGCTCAAGGCCTGTAGCGCAGGAGCGTAGCGATGGCCCAGAGACGTCGCCGTATGCAGCGCCAAGTCCGAACATTGCTGACCAGGCGCTGTGCACAAATAGCAAACCACGGCAGGGGAGCCAGACAATTCGAGCCCGGGATAAGTTATTCGACGAAGGTCACACAAGCATCTGTAAAAGTGGGACCTGTCAAAAGCGTTTGAGACCGGTCTCAAACGCTTTTGACAGCTTTTGACAGGTCCCATTTTTACAGATGGACCTCTCGTGTCAGAAATCGCCTTCTCTGTCAACGTACTACCGGTGGCAAGGCTCACAGCAGAAAGCGAACCCGCGGTCCACATCGTCACCGTATACACCACAAAGAAGAACGTAAAGCACAAACTTCGGAAGACAAAACCGAAAGAAACGTACAAGGTAAGCAAAAAAAATGACTACAGTGACCATTTTCGTATGGTGTTCGTGTTGACTCTTATCGACTACAAGCTAAACGACAATGTTATTGCTGGCGTAGCACAAACTCTGTGCGCAATGGTGATATGTAACCAACGACCTTGACGGCAATACCGTACGACGTTCACCTTGCCTTTCTGCTATTTACCACGATCTTACCAAAATGGCTCTTGCCGCCGTGCACGTACACAAATGGAACATTCACAATGAACGAAGAATTTAGATTAACCCAAGCGAGAAGACGCTACAGACATCAGCACAGAGAAGAAGCGCGGAAGAGGGCATGCTTACCTTCCGCGCATCCTCTTCCATCCACTCGAAACCGATTACACCGTCGCTGCGGCGCAAGGAACGAACCATGTCGGAGACCGCACGATCCATTTGTCGAGAAATACGTGGCAACAATTGATCGTAATCGGATAGCTCGTTTGATGGGAATGACGATGGTGACATCGCTGCATCTGAAAGAAGAACAGATCTTCCGCTTGACGACCCCATCTACAATTTGGGCCGAGGACGAAGGGTTTTCAATCGGCTCGTGAGGCCTCCTGTCTCCAAAATGAATGATTACTTGCGGCGCAGGATACAAGACTGACCGTCCCACTATGCTGCACCCGACTCTTCCGTCGGATTGAAGAATGCCACGCCTTCCGTAATTCAGATTGGAATCGCATTCAATGAGGTACACGAGTGAATACCCAATATCCTCCTTTACACATAAGATCGTGCTCTCCCCTTTCTTGCTAACACACCCCTTTACATCCTTTATAGAAAAAAACGCGCTTCCCATTTCAGAAGAACCAGGGTCGAATCCATTGTCAGTGAACACATGGCGTCTACTCGGACGTATGAGTATGCACCTGCACGACATTTCTCGTATCGTCTTTCGTACTGAAGTCTGAGCTACTGACAACTGTTTCACATCATGTTCGACACCGCAAAGTCAACTCGGCAAGCGAAAAGGGTATAAAGAAAGCAAATTTATTCGTGACTTCGACCGTATAGTGTACGAGTAGTAGAATACAACACGTATATTCGAAAATTTCACACTCAAGATGCGGTGGTAAAGAGATGCGGTGCGTCCTCGAATAATGCGCTACGCGTAATTCACTGAAAGCACAGTGGCCTTGAAGCCAGCACGTGACCCTCACCCCTGTCACACCCCTGTCATACACTGTTTTCACTCAGTTTTTCACTCAGTAATGGCCCTCAAGAAGAATTCATCAACGGACGGCCGGAAGGACCGTTACACCAAAATTCTCGTTAAAGTAAAGTACAAGACACATGATCCCTCCTTTTGATAACGTTTGGAATACTTGACTTGAGCGAGGTCTGGATCACAGGTGCGATACCATGGCCTGACATAGCGTGTCTAAGACGTATGCGGTCAGCTTTGCGGCGCCAATCAATACCAAAGAGAGGGCTTTGCCTCGGAAGAAACTACAGTAACTTACTTATCATAGCTTCGGAAGTAGAATTCCGCTCCAATAGGAATTTACCAAATTACAGCCGGGGTTTTAAATTCTTTCTCATGCATCAGGTGCACGCATCAGGTGTACGGCGGTCAAAATTACTCCCCAATATATGGGCGGGGAATGACAAAAAATTTCGATTAGCACAACAAAACATACGACAACTACGAGTAGGAAAAGAAAAGCGATATGGGAGCGTAGCCCGGCGTGTCATCGAGAGTAGATGTCAACAGGACTCGTGAACAACATAGAACTGTGTGACAAGAGGATATAGAATATAATAAACGAAAATTACACAACCTTCTATACTTGTGACATGGGGTCCTTCGCACTCGAAGAATACGTCCTGCATAGGTTCACCTTTTCAGCTCGAGTTTCTGCGGAAAGGGTAACTGTGCGCTTACCCATTGGACCCCGGTGCGCGATTCGCGGCAATCTCCTTGTGGGCGCCTGAGTGAGGGCCTGCTGCCTCTGGGTGGTTCGTAACCTTTCCTGACTTGCTCAATATGTTCTCCAGGCGGCTGCGGAAGTTGTCGATCTCCTTGTCCCATTTGGGATCTTCTCCATGCCCGTGATCCAACTGGAACGCTTGGACTTCGCGGAGGAAACGATTGAGATTCTTCGCTCGAAGACGGGAAGCCTCGGGCTCGCTCGAACTACGCATGCGTGCCAGGTATGATGCCACGAACGTCGCCGCACCGCCGAGCACAGAGATTGCGACTGATGTCTAGACTCGATGAGGTCAGAAATTGGTTACAGCACAGAAGTGGGTATGGATCTGCACATTTTTACCGCTCAATACAGCACCCAAGGCTGTAGTGAGCGCGCCGATGAAAACTTGGAGGCCAATGGCACAGTTGAGAAACCACTCAGTTTGGTATGCTGTACGATGCGCACAAAAAAAAAAGGTCAGCGACACGGCGTATAGCAGTAAAAGTCGACTCTTGTCCTCACCTTTCCGCGCGGCTTTTTTGGACACTGCGTCGGCAATATCGACCGTCGGCTGCAATCGTGCGCCGATCGTACCGTCTTTGTACTGGTCCGAGGAGGAGGCACCGGTCGCAGAAAGGTCAGCCAGCCACGAGGGAGCATAAGTGGTAACAAAGGAACCCACCGGCACGTGTACACTATCGTCCCGATTGTGCCCAACCGTTTCGTTGCCTGTGAAACGAGCGATTAGGCGACCGAAGCAGCCGACATCTGGCGGTAGGTCTGATTCGGAACGTAGTGGTGGTGGGCGGTGCGAACGTTCTGGCAAGGTTGAGGAAGAGTAGCGCGTGGGGGGAGGGGCGGGCGCGAGTCCACCGTATGACGAGACAGAGGCATAAGTAGTATGATTAGCTGCGATCTGTGTTGCAGGTACAGGCGCGGGCAGAGATGCGGGCACGTGTACACCCGGTGAGACTTCTAGGTGTGGCGCGGGGGGCGACGGAGCACCTTGAGAAGCGACTGGCAGCGGAAGTGAAGACATCAACGTTTGAACCGCGCCGAGTGGTATTGTTGGTACAGAGATGACGGGATCGATGTGCAGTGTAGGCGGCGTCGACGCGTTGGGTTGTGGTGTACTCATAGGGGGACAATAATCGGAGGGGGACTCAGAGGTGCCAGATCATGATAGCTCTACCACGCGCAATAAAAAGGCAGGCCACAGTAAGACTTACAGGGGCCAGTCAGATACAGTAGACAGCTGTCGGTGGCACAGAAAACGAACAGGCGCCTCGCCGAGAGACGCTAGACATCTGTCAGTGTGCTTCATTTGCTATTCGCCTACACGGTGTAGGCACGGAGTAGGGCACCCGTGCGCCACCCTTGCTGGTGCTCTGTTTGTCAAAAGCCTCCTCTGATACACTATCAACGTCGCTGAATAGGCTGTCATAGTTGTAGGAGCGCGAGAATGCGCGACTCAACCGTTTGGGAGAAAGGGCTGAGGTCTTTCTACGTGGAAAATAGTAGGAAATAGTAGGAAAATCGAGACCTGTTGCCGGTCCGGCCGGCCCGATGCTTACGCATGTCCAACAGTTGTCCAACTGCCCTCTTGACTGCCCTCCACTGGCAACAATAGTCACTGGCATCTGCGATTCGTATTCGACCTACCTATTCGCCCGAATTTTGGCGTAGAACTTGAAGTGTTCGAGCCCAACGGTTGGGGTTGGATACTCGGGGCATCAGGGAAAACCTCCCGAGGTAATTGGCGATACTAGTGAAATTGGGCGATATTGGGACCAGAGATAACGTTCTGATAATCTGCCCGATGGCCTGCAGAACGGTGGCTGTGATGGCATCACCGCCCATGGTCAGGAGGTCTGCCGCCCACGCTTGCGCCCATGTCCACCATGGCTGGCTCAGTGTGAGGGCACCAATGAGCGGCGAAACATACTTATACGGATTTTTGGTTCGTCCTTCTTCACTTCCCACTCCTCCCACTGTTTTCTGTTTCATGCCAGTTGTGCCAGATTGAGAGCACTCCGAGTCGCGAGCCGAGTTGTGTCGCCTTTGCAACCCCCTTTCTTCTCGCATGAATTCAGTTTGAGTCAGGCCCAACCGAGGACACTTGCAACTAACCTCGTCATTGATTCCGTTGTCAATTCGCTTAGTCTCGCCACCTCGGACGGCGTCGTTTCTCGTCTCGTCTCCGCTCTCACTTGTTCCAGTTACTTTCTGCACTGCTCTGGCGGACCGGACTTTCCCGCACTTTGACCAACTTCGGGCAGTCTTCGGGCCTTAGGCCAGGCCTCAGTAGTCTGCATTCCCTCTAGTTTTGCAACCTCGCTTGGTTGCTCACTGGACTCCACTGTACCTTTAGATCGCTTTCTCTACTCGCAAATATAAACACTTCCTGTATCTACACCTTTCAACCCCAGTCAATCTTAGTGCTTTCCCTCAGGGCTTCAGAGCTCTGTAGGACCCAGTTCCCCTCGTTCTCTGCGTCCTCCAGCGTTCCGCGCCATCGCGTGCCCTTAGCAACTTCAGAGGGACGCGCGTCTCTGATCAAAGCGAACCCCTATGCAGTGACGCGCCGTGCGGAGGCCTGCACGACCAGTAGCACGGCTTCACATCTCCCTGAATCCAAGGCAGCTCAGGTTGTTCTTTCCACCGTCGACCCTGGTTAACCTTGCTGCAGGAATAGCTCCTGGACCAGTGGAACACCCTGGAGACTACCTATCAGGTACCGAAGCGCTTGAAGGTGCCGTTTTCCACCTCCCTTCTCGTTTTGTGGCACTTACGCCCAACTCAGGATGACACGGTCAGGGAGACAAACAACGACTGGATGTCACTGCCATTCCCACCTCCCGATGACCACCTCCAAAAGCGCTCTAAGCTAGACAACCTCATTGAGTCGGAGTCCACGCTCATTGCATACACGACCCCACGGCCGAGCGCCCACTAATGCAGACCCACACTGCACGATTACCACGGACACAGCAAGAGTGTGATCTGGCAGATCGAGATGACGGACAAGGCACTCAATGAGCACCTTGAGTAAAAAATGGCCGAAACAGCCACGATCGCCGCCGCGGCCGCAGCGCAGAAGCCCGATGAGCAGCCCGCCGTCTTGGAACCTACTGCCACAGGAGAGGCTCAGAGTAAAGATGAGGAATGGAAGGCCAAGTGCGAGCGGCGGTGGAAGGAGCAGAAGGTGCACCAGGACGATGCGAGGCACCGGGGGGCGAGCGGTGAAGATAATCGCAAGAGGCGGCTGCTTAAGCCCATCGGGGATGTCGTCGGATAGTACGATGCCATCTGGTTATTTACTGTTGTTTCTTTCGATAAAATTGATTCTCGTTGATATTGGTCTGATAATATCACAGTAGGTGTGGCAAAATATTTTTGATAATTTGACAATGGATCACTGATGGATTGTTGAGTATCACCAATCCCTCTGGAGGTTTTCCCTGATCCTGGCTGAGAATTTTTTTCAATGCCCTTGGTTCTGTTGATTAATCACACGCAGGGATTTAGACGAGTTCGTGCATTCCTATCGTCTGGCACGGTGTTGACTTCGGCGTGCGCGCCTCTGGGAGTCGAGTGCAGAGTCGGACACTGCCCCTCGTCTCGGTTGTGTATTAGAATGCCGCATAATTGATCCAGAACCTTTTTTTCTTCGCGAAAACATAACCAACATGCTCGTCACCGTCTCGGTGAGGAAGAGACTCCTTCTTGGACTCCTTCCCGATTCGGTGCTATCATTACTCCTCGGCGTGAGTGGGCACAACGATGACACAGTTCTGACACGGCTGCGACTCGTACTTGTTACATGTCATCATGTCATCGAGGATATAAACTGATTCAGAAAAAAGCACAACGATGACAGCCTCTGCGCGCCAATCAACATCAAAGAGAGGCCTGCCTCGGAAGGAACTAATAATAGCTTCGGAACTAGAATTCCGCTCCAATAGGAATTTACCAAACCACTCGGATTACAGCCGGGGTTTTAAATTATTTCTCATGCATCAGGTGGCCGGTCTAAGGCAAAGCGAGGCACGAGCGGTGCCTTAGAGCATCGTCTTTGAGTGAGCGGGCGTGGCGGCACGTGACTCATTCTTTCCTTGCCTGCCGCCACCTGCCCGCCCGCTTTTCCAACCGGTCTAGAAAACCGGAATCCTTCTTTTTATTAAGTTCCTGTCCCCTCTTAAATACATTATCGAGCTACCTCAACCCTCACACGAAGAATGCCTCGCATATTTGAGGACCCGGCTTTTTCTAGATGCCCGAACTTCCAGGGCGATGAGTGGAATTTTCTAAGACAAACCATGGTTGATGCTAACCAGGGCGAGGATCCCCTAACTGAGGAGGAGGCCGCCCAGCGTCTGAGAGAAACTTGGACCAGGGAAAACAACAATCAGAAAGACGCCTGGAACGAACAGTGCGAGCAGGACCAGGCGGAGCGAGAGGAGCAAGACAGGCTGGCGCAGGAGGAAGAAGATGCCCAGCAGGCCTTGCACGACAAGAGGCTGAACAGCAGCGCAAGGAAGCAGAGAGGAAGACGCCAAAGATCGGCTCTTTCGTCAGAGGCCAGGGCGTCAGCAACTGGATCGAGCCACGCCCGGCCCAGTACGCCCTCAGCAAGATCAACAGCTTAGAATACATCGAGCTTGATTACTTCACCATCAAGGGTTGCAGGGATGCCGCCGCCGATTCCCACAAGTCCATCAGCCAGGACACCATGGCCTTTGCCCATGTTGAAGACACCTTGGCCCTTTGCCTGCTTGCTGCTGTGAGGCCCTCCTGGAACATCTGAAGTGACGAAAATCTTAGCTGGGATGAGATGATGTACGCCAAGAATACCATGTTGCATTTCATGGCCCAGACGAAAGCCTGGCCACGGGAGCATGTCACCTCCCTGGCGGCCTTTTCGTCGCCCTCGATGTACATCCCAGAAGGGTCCAAGACAATGGCAACGCGATACTCATTTTGTATCAGAGCCGCGTCAGACGCGAATGGTTCGATGCCTTCAAGCGCAACCAGGGCTTCGATATCGAGGTGATCAACGAAACTTTCATGCGAACCCTCGCCGAAACCGTGAACAATGGTATCCAAGATAGAAAGATCGAACAGGTGCGTTTTGTTCCAATAGCCCCGCAGCACAGCTCGCGCGCTAACAGCACCCTTCTTCCCATCGCTCGCTCTTCCTCAATCCTACTTACCTCCGTTGCCGTACCTTTTCCCTGCCGTACCCCCTCCTTCCTGCCGTGCCGTTTGCCGTCTGCATGTCCTTCACCGACACTGCCGTGCTGTTCTCACCGCCGGCCTTTGCCCCGTGCGCTGATGCCGTTTTTCCTCTGTCCGACACACTGCCGTACACCCTTCCTCCGCCGCATCTCAGTTCATGAGAATGCATGCCAGCGCGGAACCCTCGGCATCGCGCGTCGCCTCCAGGCACCGCGACCGCCCCCAGCCGCTCACAAGGCCGCGCGCGCTCTGCGTCACCCCGCCGCCCCACCTCCCCCAAGAGGCGTCCTCGCTCTCGCTCTCCACGTCCCAACCAGAGCGCGCTCTCTGCGCCCAAGCGCTCCAGGCTGGACAAGCCTGAGTCTTTTCTGTCCGGCACAGGCCCATGTGGAGGAGTCTGTGCGGCATGCCTTGGCCTCCACGAACATGCCTTCTCAAAGTGCGACGGGCTCAAGCTGTGGGATGGCTCGCCCGGCATCGCCAGGAAAAATGGGCAAGGAAGGTTGGTCATGGCAGACGGCCTCCCCGTCTGTTTTCGACTGGCAAATCCCAAGGGGATGCCCCCTCAGCGAGCCATCCCGAGCGTCACAGATGCTCAGGATGCGGAAGCTCGACCACGGGGCCCAAGTCTTGCCCTCGAGCAGAGAAGGCGTGAGCCCCTCACCCCGTATTTGCGTGACGCCTGGGCCGCGGAGCTCTCGCACCTCGGCCTACTCCCCAGATACCCATCCCTTGTGCAGAGTCTCACGGTCGGCTTCGACCTCGGCATCCCCCTTATTTCCCGTACCTTTGCCCCGCCTAATCATGCATCTATTAAGTCGCTTCTTAATGTATATAATGCCGTTGTGGAACACGAGTTTGCCATGGGCCGTTACATCGGTCCTTTCACGCATAAACAGCTGGAGGCCAATCTGGGCCCTTTCCAGTCCTCCCCCCTGTCCCTGGTTCCCAAACCAGCCAAGCCCGGAAAGTATCGGGCGGTACATAATTTTTCATACCCACACAATCCACTCCCAGAAGCGACTGCGGTCAATGCCCGCATCGACAGTGACGATTTCCCATGCACCTGGGGTACCTTCGCTGCAGTCTCCCTACTCATTGCCCGCCTTCCCCCCGGATCCCAGGCCTCGGTACGCGACGTCGCGGAGGCGTACAGAACAATTCCCGCGGCCCCTGCCCAATGGCCTGGTCTCGTCGTTCGGCTGCAAGCCGACGACCAATTCGCTGTCAACACCTGCAATAACTTCGGGCTCACCTCTGCTGGGGGCGTGTACGGGATGGTGGCAGATGCCGGCGCAGACATTTTCCGGGGCCACGGCATCGGCCCACTGGCCAAATGGGTCGACGATCATGTCTTCTTCAGGGTCCCAAGAGAGCGCCTCGCCGAATACAACACTCGACAGGCGGAATGGCACGCTCAGATTCACGCTCATGGGGGGCAAGCGCAGGATGGCAGCCGCCTGTGGTTCAGAGGGAGGAACCAGCCGGATGACTCCCCGGAAGAGTTCGTCGAAGACTGCGGCTCGGCATTGCAGGATCTGGCGAGCGCCTCCCCGCGGTCCATGCGGGACGCTGAGTTTGCATACGCGGACTGTGACATCGATGCCATCTCGGCGCGCCTCGGCATTCGGTGGGAGGCATCAAAGTCAATCCCCTTCGCGTCCGAATTCCCTTACCTCGGTCTCCGGTGGGACTTGCGCGCTCAAATGGTGCACCTTCTCGAAGGGAAAAAGACCAAGTACTTGGCGGCGATTGCAGAGTGGCAGACCAAGCGTGCGCACGACCTCCTTGAGACCCAGAGGCTATATGGCAAGCTCCTGCATGCTTCTCTGGTTATGCCAGCGGGACGAGCCTACCTCACCAACCTGGAGGCCATGTTGGCCTCGTTCAACGACAGTCCTTTCGTACCGCATACCCCACCCCGGGACACTCCAGGCGATCTTGAATGGTGGAAGCGGCGGCTCAGTCGGTCCGAGTTCTCCCGGCCCATCCCAAGCCCCCGACCCCTCATCGACTACGAGGCCTACTCGGACGCTAGTTCCGGGTTCGGTGTGGCCATCACGATCGGCCCCAGATGGCGAGCATGGCGGCTCGTTGACGGCTGGAAGTCCCAGGGGAGAGACATACAGTGGGCCGAAGCCATTGGCTTCGAGCTCCTTATCCTCAGTCTACGCTCGCGCGCAAGCGAGGGCGAGCACCTCAAGGTTTACGGGGACAATCGGGCAGTCGTCAAAGGGTGGTGGAAGAGATCCAGCGCCAACAAGCCCACCAACCGCGTCTTCCGCCGCATACTTGATCTTTCGGAAAGCGATGGTTGGTCGATTCACACCAGATATGTCCCCAGCACACAAAACCCCGCCGACGCCCCCTCCCAAGGGCGCTACCCTCCTCCCGACCTCCTCCTCCATTTTGTCCCCATCCCGGAAGACGTGCGGCCCTTCCTTGTCGACGTCAGATTCGGCCAACCCGACGAGGGCCGCCGTCATTAATCGGCTGAGGCGCCCGCGTGACGCCGTGCACGCGCCGTTGAGCATTGACCCGAGGGAGGTCAAACGGCCTAAACTCCTCGACTCGAGGCCATGCCAGCTGGCGATCCCCTCCACCACGGTCTCGTCACAGAGGAAGCCTGCGTCTTACGCAGCTTCCCTCGCCCCTCGTCCCTCCTCCCTGCGCCCCCAGTGCTTCGCCAAGGACCGCTTGAGGCTGTGGATCCCGGCCTATACCCCGACACCACCCGCGAGCACCTCCGCCCTCGGCCCAGCAGAGAGAGAGCGTGTCAAGGACATGATGGCCCATGCGTGGGAGGAGGACACACGCGCGGGGTACGGCTCCGGCCTCCTCATGTGGCATCGCTTTTGCGACGGCAAGGGGATCCCGGAGTCTGCCAGAGCTCCCGCGGCCCAAGATCTTCTCTCAGCTTTCGTCGCACACATGGCAACGGCCTACTCGGGCAAGACCATATCCAATTATCTGAGCGCGGTGCGCGCCTGGCACGTCCTGCACAGCGTCCCCTGGGTCTTGGACCAGAGGGAGATGGACGCCATGCTGCGTGCGGCCCACAAGCTGACCCCAGCCTCGTCGAAGAGAAAGGAGCGTCTCCCTTACACCCCTGTTTTCATCGCAGCCGTCCGGCAGCATCTCGACCTGGAGGAACCATTGGACGCGGCGGTCTTCGCCTGCCTAACCACGTGCTTCTACGCCTCCGCCAGGTTAGGCGAGTTCACCGTCCGTACCCTGGGCAGCTTCCGACCCGGCACTCACATCACCCCCCGGAACCTGTCCTACGATCAGGACCGAAACGGTTGCAAGGTAACTGTCCTTCACCTCCCTACCACCAAATCCGCCGGTAGCGAGGGCGAGGACGTTTACTGGGCCTCGCAAAATGGGAGCTCGGACCCCTCGGCAGCTCTGCAAAACCATCTCCGGGTCAACCAACCCCCCGAGATGTCTCACCTGTTCGCGTACCGGATCAAAAACGCGCGCCGCCCACTCACCAAAACGAAGTTTCTCGAGCGAGTGGGAAAGGCCGCGTGCGCAGCCGGGCTCGAGCCTCTGCAGGGGCACGGCATCCGGATTGGATCTACCCTCGAGTACCTCCTGCGAGGAGTTCCCTTCGACGTGATGAAGACCAAGGGTCGTTGGGCTGGGGACTCTTTTCTGCTTTACCTGAGGAAGCACGCCGTCATCGTCGCCCCGTACATCCAAGCGGAACCTATCCTGCACGATAACTTCATCCGCTACACCATGCCTCCGGTCCGATAGAGCCACCGCCGACCCCTGCCACGCGAACGTGCCCTCCGCCTCCTCACTGGGTAAGTCATCGTCTCCTAATATTGGGGGTGCCGAGCCTCACTCGCCGCGTCATCGATTCCTAATAGGTTGGGTGTCGCGACCTCGGCTCGGCAGCAAAAACCGTCATCTTCGATCGAGGAGCGCTTCGCGCTTTCGCCCACTCTCTACGCTAGCAGACCACCCCAGTACCTCCCTCATAGCCATTTGCTAATTACCTACATTGCTTGTACATTCTCCCCAAACCGCTGACCCAAATAGTATCATAGCCAAAACGGCTCTTCTCCGCACTATCAGGGTTTCGTGCCGCCCCCCCGGCCAATCCCCTCCGTCTCCCCACCATCACCAGTGCCGCACGAAACCCTTCCTCGAGAAGCAAACCAGCGACTCGCAAAGATGCACGCATCAGGTGTACGGCGGTCAAAATTACTCCCCAATAAATGGGCGGGGAATGACAAAAAATTTCGATTAGCACAACAAAACATACGACAACTACGAGTAGGAAAAGGAAAGTGATATGGGAGCGTAGCCCGGCGTGTCATCGAGAGTAGATGTCAACAGGACTCGTGAACAACATAGAACTGTGTGACAAGAGGATTTAGAATATAATAAACGAGAGTTACACATCCTCCTATACTTGTGACATAGGGTCCTTCGCACTCGAAGAATACGTCCTGCATAGGTTCACCTTTTCAGCTCGAGTTTCTGCGGAAAGGGTAACTGTGCGCTTACCCATCCTTATTATTGGACCACGGTACGCGATTCGCGGCAACCTCCTTGTGGGCGCCCGAGTAAGGGCCTGCCGCTGGGTTGTTCGTGACGCTTCCTGAGCGGTTGCTCAGTATGTTCTCCAGGCGGCTGCGGAATTCGTCGATCCGCTTGTCACATGTGGGTTCTTTTGATATCCCATGGTCCAACTGGAACGCCTGGACTTCGCGGAGGAAACAATCGAGATCCTTCGCTCGACTACGGGAAGCCTCGGGCTCGCTCGAACTACGCATGCGTGCCAGGTATGATGCCACGAGCGTCGCCGCACCGCCGAGCACAGAGATTGCGACTGATGTCTAGACTCGATGAGGTCAATATTTAGTTACGGCACAAAAGTGGGTATGGATCTGCACATTTTTACCGCTCAATACAGCACCCAACGCTGTAGTGAGCGCGCCGATGAAAACCTGGAGGCCGATGGCGCCGTTGAGAAGCCACTCAGTTAGGTGTGCTGTATGATACACACAAAACAAAGGTCAGCAACACGGCGTATAGCAGTAAAAGTCGTCTCTTGTTCTCACCTTTCCGCGCGGCTTTTTTGGTCACTGCCTTGGCAATGTCGACCGTCGGCTGCAATCGTGCGCCGACCGTACCGGGGTCGTACTGGTCCAAGGAGGCAGCGGCAGAAAGGTCAGCCAGCCACGAGTGGTGACAAAGGAACACACGTGTACTTTATTGTCCCGATCGTCCCTAACCATTTCGTTGCCTGTGTAATGAGTGATCAGGCGACCGAAGCAGCCGACACCTGGCGGTGGGTCGGAACGCGATGGTGATGGGTGGTGCGAACGCTCTGGCAAGGTTGGGGAGGAGTAGCGCGCGGGCGGAGGGGCGGGCGCGTGTCCACCGTATGACGAGACAGAGGCAGGAGCATAAGTAGTGTGATTAGCTGCGAACTGTGTCGCAGGCGTAGGCATAGATGCGGGCACGTGTGCATTCGGTGAGACTTCTGGGTGTGACGCGGGCGCTGAATGGGGCGACGGAGCACCCTGAGAAGCGACTGGCAGCGGAAGTGAAGACATCAACGTTTGAACCGCGCCGAGCGGTATTGTTGGTACAGAGACGATGGGATGGGTGTGCACCGTAGGCGGCGTCGACGCGTTGGGTTGTGGTGTACTCATGGAGGGACAAGAACGAGGGACAAGAACCGGAGGGGGAGGTGCCAGATCATGATAGCTCTACCACGCGCAATAAAAAGGCAGGCCACAGTAGGACTTACAGTGGCCAGTCAGATACAGTAGACAGCTGTCGGTGGTACAGAAAACGAACAGGCACCTCGCCGAGGGACGTTGTTGACATCTGTCAGTGTGCCTAAACTTGAATTTGCTATACGTGCACCGGAGACCGGAGGCACCCATGTGGCTGCTCACTGTCCTTCCCCTTGCTGGTGCACTATTTCTCAGAGGCCTCCTCAGGTACACTACCAACGTCGTTGAAGAGGCTTTCATAATCATCTGCGATTCGTATTATTCGACCTGTTCGCCCTAAATTTTGGCGTAGAACTTGAAGTCGAGCCCAACGTTTGGGGTTAGATACCCGAGAGTTTTTCCCAATGCCCTTGGTTCTGTTAGTTCATCGCACGTAGAGATTTAGACGAGTTCGCGCATTGGTGTCGTCTGGCACGTAGACTTCGGCGTGCGCGCCTCTGGGAATCGCGTGTGCAGACCTAGTGCAGAGTCGGACACTGCAGACCCCCTCGTCTCGGTTGTGTAAGATCTAGAATCCGCATCATTGATCTAAAAACCTTTTTTTTCTTCGCACAGACATAACCCGCAACTGTCAGCTCGTCTCGTTCTCAACAGGACCTCTGTCTGGTATGGGTATGTATAATTCTACATCTGTCGAAGTTGGCCTGCGAGCTGTTTCATCAGTCTTAACTACTTTCGTCGGATCAGCAGGTATTCAATTCGGTCTTGAATCGGTCGCGCACGCCAAAGATATCCCGCACAAGCACTGCACCACCCCTGCTTTACCCCGGATCATTGCCCAAACCTGAGAACAAGGGGACTTTCGGCTCATGAAAACACCGACCACTTCATCTGGCGACCCCGTCTCTCTGGTGGGTTTGTTGTCATGCTAGACGATTCCGAAGCATTTCCGAAGCACTACAAAGTCAGCGCGCAGACAGGTGAATGATCCGTGGTGGTTTCCGTGGCGCTGGGGTTTGACCCCGTTGTACCGTAAGGGCTAGCCCGAGCTATGAATGACAGTACAGTACAGAGTAAGAGAGTTTTGGCGTTATCGCCGCAATCGACGTCGATCAAGCTCACACACCGAAGTTGCAATCGCACTGGATCCGGACAAGTCGCATCATATGTACGTACAGTATATACTCGCTTCCTTTCTGGCTCTGCGCGCAGATTGTGCGGGCTAAGAAGACCCCAGTGCAAGCGCTATTGTCTTGATTCTTTATTTTTGAGAGGGGCGGGCGGACGCTAGAAACGTGAGAGCTAATCACGAGAGTCGGGGAGATTGCCACTGGGCGAAACATTTGGCCCAAGCCTGGATGATATGCGTCGAGTTCCCCGCACTCGGTGATACGGTACAGCTATACCCGAGGCAGGACGTCATCTTCACCGCAAGGCTCTGACAGAGGAATGGAGGTGTGGCGTCTCCGGTCTACCTGCGACGGTGAAAAACAGCGGCTTAAGAGTAATGTTCACGGAACGATGTCACATTGAAGCCTGTCACTGCTCAGCAGCGAAAGCTGAGGCGGCTCGGCTCGGCTATAGCGCTGGTTAGCTTCAGTATTATCATGGATGTATGGATATGCTGGCGTCTCGTGCCAACGCAACTAAGCCCGAACACTCAAGCTGGCCGGAGCTACAGTATTTGTGTATTGGTAGCATACCACCAGCAGAGAGCCAGAAAATGCCGGGTATGTTGACATCCGAGACCGGAACGTCTGAAGAAGGGATCGACCCGGTGGGGAAGAGAAGAGATATGACCGTGATGGTGTTGAGGAATACCGGTTAACAGAGACTGATGATTAGCCGGTACCCGCGGCAGAACATAGATTAGATAGTCTAAAAGAACTTGATCGACAACCACCTTGCAGCACACTGGCAGTACAGTACAGTAATTATCTTGTAATACATGTACAGTACGCTTGCTTGTACGTGTACATGTGTACACGTAAACTGAAATGAGGCCGTATCAATATGTGAGACGCTTTTCGTACTGTAATCACTTGCACAATAACTTTTCCGAACGAGATCACCTCGACTAGGCAAAGCCCGCTTATGCTGTCTGTGCCTCAAATGATGATCTCGTGCAAGATCTCGTGCTCCAAGAGATTTTCGAAGGAAGGAAGCGATCGGCGAAGAACGAAACCAGCGGAGTCATTTTTCCGCACAGTAAAGATAGTTGGCGCGAACCAAGGCGCGAACTCGAGAAGTCGCAGTGAACACGGGTCCCTACAGACTACAGTACAGTATCCCAGGATCCGATGCGCATGGAACGCCTTGTCAAATCTGATAGGCGCCCCTCCTGAAATTAATATTCAATTACTGTAATATACCGTTTTGGCCAAATTACAATACAATTGACGCATGATCGATGCGTGATCCCTCCTTCTGATAACGGAACATCGTTTCGAATGCGTGAAGTCGAGCAGGGAAGGGTCTGGATCACGACGGCCTGACATGGCGGCATGTGCTGCCGGAGTGTCATTGTGTGGGGTGCTATGATGACGTGGGCACGCGCCAATCAAAATCAACGGGACAGGGAAAGCTCCTGTTGCTTAGAATGGTTACTGTAGATGACGTTGCCGAAGAGCTTCTTGTCCTCGGACCTAATCAAATTCCGATCCAATAGGACGTTTCCTTCAGACGATTTCGCAAAGGTTTCTCTCGCCTATGCATCAAACGCGTAGAGGTCTAAATTGTGGATTCAAGCTGCGAATGAGAGGAATTCGATTAGCGCAACAAAAAACAACTACAAGTAAGGAGTAGCAAAAAGAAGTGGCAAATGACGTTGGGAGTAGCCTGGTGTTATCAAAAATAGGATGTGAATGGGACCCATGAATAACAGACAACGAAGGGGGGTATAAAACAGCGACGGATGAGGCGGGGTGTAGTAGTAGAACATAATAAACAATGGCTTGTGAATGTCCTATACCGTTGTGAATCCCAACTTGGCGTTAGTCGCGCTCGTAGGATATTTCCTGTCATAAGTTAGGTCCGCCTTATCAGCCGAAGTTTCTGCGTAATAGATCACTGTACGCTTACCCTGCTCCATTCAACCCTGCCTTCTCATGGGCCGGGTTAAAGCCTGCTGCTTCTGTGTTGATTGTGACGCTTCCTGGCTGGTTGCCCAACATGTTCTCCAGGCCGAGGCGGAAGCCGTTGACCTTATCGTCCCACTCGCGCCCGACTTCGTGTCCATGGTCTAACGCGAATGCGTGGATTTCACGCAGGAAATGATTGAGGGCCTTTGCTCGAAGAAGCGATGTTTGGGGCTCGTTCGAACCACGCATGCGCGCCAAATAGGACGCCACGAACGTCGATGCACCACCGAGGATGGATATCGCCACCGATGTCTAAACTCGATGAGATGGGTCGCAAAACAGCAAGGGGGGGCGTAGGATACGTACATTCTTACCGCTCAGCGCAGCACCCAGGGCTGTAGTTAGCGCGCCCATAAGAACTTGGAGGCCAAGGGCGATGTTGAGCGCGAGACCCGTCCATTTCGCTGTACAACGCGACAACAAAGAAATGTCAGAGGTTTCACGGCTCACGGCGCGTAATAAAGACGTGTCTCTTCTCACCTTTCTGCGCGGCTTTATCACGCTCCACGGTGGCGGAGTCGATCGTCGACTTCAATCGAAGCGCGACGGTCTTCTCGCGGGTCTGGTCGAGGGAGGAAGCACCAACAGACGTATCAGCCGCGGGCCACGCGGGAACATAGTAAGCGGTGATCGGTGAACGCACAGGATCTACATCGTCCCGAGTATGCCAAGCCGTCTCACTGTCTGCGTAGTGGGCGGTCAGGCGACGGCCGTCAGCGCCCGGCAATGGGACGGGACGCGGTGGTGGGTGCGAAAGCTCTGGTAGCGCTGGGTAGGAGCGCGTGACGCGGGCAGTTCCGCGCGGGGGCGTGGATGCGCGTGCACCGTGCGACGAGACAGAGCCAAGAGCTGGATCTACTGGATCAGTCGCGATGTGTGTTGGAGGTGCGGGTGGAGGCGGTGGTGGAGGTGGTGCTGATGCGTGTACGGGTACATCCGGTGAGATTCCCGCGGGTGACGTGGGCATTGCATGTGGGGGCGGAGCACCCTGAGCGGTGGCCGGCGGTGAAAGGAGAGAGATCATCGTTTGTACCGCGCCGAGAGGGGTGGTCGGCACGGAGATGACGGGAGGGATGTGAAACGTATGGTGCGTCGACTCGTTGGGGGGTGGTGTACTCATGGGGGGCCAAGAACCAGAGGGGGAGGTGCCAGATCATGGTAGCTCTACTGCCCGCAATAAAAAGGGAAGGCTACTGTAGAGGCCAGTGGGATGGACAGTTGTAATGGAACCACCACAAAACGACCAGGCACCTGGCTAATGGACGGACACCCGTGCCTAATTTGCTATTCGAGTGCAGCTGACGGAGCCGGGTTGGGGTCGCGCACCAAATCGGAATGCATAGAGGCCCACAGTATATTGTGGCGGGTGCATGCGGCGGGAGGGATGGAAAGATCGCCGTTCGATGGATGTTGCAGATATCGGGTCGGGTCCCATAGAATACCCTACAGCTCCCTCATCAGCGTCTTCACTTGAAACAACTTCTCCGCGTCGAGAAACGATCCGGTGCTGTGCAAAAGGAAGCAGTATCCCGGACAATTGGCCACTTAATTCACTCGTTGCGTCTGGTGTGTTTTGCAAAAAACGGGATTCGCTTGTGATTGGACAACTGTCAGCGGTGAATACGCCGAGGGTGGGTTTATCGCTGTCGATCCCGATCCGAATCAACAATGCATAAAGGTTCGAATGTTATCACTGACGTAAATATTGCCACCATTTTCTTCGCCCCTCGGCGATATGTACCGTACAGAGCGAGGCTCCTTGAATCGAATATCTGCTGTTGTGAGAGTGCTCACTACTATCATAGTAGCGCAGTGGCGTTTCAGCAATCTGCACAACAGCGGCGGGCAAAACAAGTGCGAGATCGGTGAAATTGACAGGTGCTTATTTTCAAAATCCCTAGAAACGCTCATATCTTTTGACAAAAGATTCGGGCGCCGCTAAATATAACGTAACTGATTCAACGAGATTCTAAACTCCGACGTTATTTAGTCTCGGTTATCTGGAACTGGACTATTCCTTTGAGGGGAACTACAAACAGCTTTGAAAGCACCATAGCAACAGACCTGACCTGAGATATTCTGTGACTTGTTCTTTAAGGAGTACGGTCTACACCCAGGGTTGACATACTGGTATAGCCTCGCCGTCCCCGCGAAAGACGAGGAGCGAATAGTGCTTTCATGATCACGAAATCATGAACAATCAATATTAATCAGTGATGCCACTCCGGGTCATTTGTCCCGGCGTCGAGCTGCGAGAGGGTCACAGGGACGACCAAATCCACAAACCCACGCGGGTACATGAGGCTCGCATTGAATTCGCAAGGCCCAAACCATCGAGAACATACAATAGTAGGGACTTTCGAAGTTCCGGATGCAGTACCTCCTTTCCTTCAACAACCGCGCGCTTGTTGCTGGCCATCCATAAGAGTATGTATCCTATTTTGGTTGGCAGTAGGTACGGCATATGGACAAACACTGCCTTAGAGCGGGATTGTCCGGGACAGTAGCGTAGGTGAACGTCGAACACGGAACACCGAACTTAAGTAACCCATTGGGCCATATTGGTGCTCCAGTTGGAGCGAATAAAGTGTACTTCAGAAGGGAAGAAGGGGGTAGAGAGGCACCTGTGATATTTTGAACGGGTGAGTCAAGGGGTGAGTACGGTGAGTGTCGATACATTGCGCCGCCCACACGTGCTGGATCTGGCATGACAAATGTATGAATAGGAAAGGGCTTTGAATTGAAGATGTCGCAGGACTGTACGAACAACCGAGATACAGTAACTCGAACGAGGCGCGGATCTTCTGGAGGGACAGGATGCCGTCGGTCAGCTAGTTGTTCGGGTCCCTGGATAGGACACTCTGGGGTTTATGAAGATAAGCCAGGTTAGTTGTGTCACTCACATGATTCCGCATCTAAAAGGCAAGCCAGTCATCCACATAGCATCCGCGACATAAATATCACCTTTTCCGCTGCCTTTGGGGTCACCGAACAAGACCCGAGGTACGTGAGAGATATGCATGGAGGCGCAGGTGTCCTGCCTGCAGGGCATCCACGCCCGAGACAGATTTGGGGCGCGAGTACAGTCACTTGCTCAGAAAATCCCGCCGAGTACCCCAGTCCTGTCGCCCCCTCACCCTGCTTCTAGATCAGACGTCGCCCCTCCCGATGATATTTTCACATGGGATTCTACATCCGACGTTTGGCACTGCATGGCATTAGCCACCATGAGGTATTTTTTTCGGGGTAAAATCAGAACAGACTCGGAGGACTGGTCCAAGAAGGAAAAGGGGACAGGTCCAAAACCTTGCCACAGTGCGTACGGTGCTGTATGCTGAGGCGCACGTCATCGGACTTTTTGTTTAGAAAAGACTAACTCACCGGGTTTTTTTTTTGATCAACAACTCACCAAGTTTTCGCAATGCCTATAGTTGACACTGAAGCCTCCAGCTCATCTCTGCTGCACGTCACGCAGGCGACGACGGAGTTCGAGTGGCACGACGGTGCTGGGCCTCGAGTTTTTTTGTTTTTTTGGATCGACCTGCTGGGCCTCGAGCTGAGGCACACGTCATCGGATTTTTTGTTTAGAAAGGACAACTCACCGGGGGGTTTGTTTTGATCAATAACTCACCGAGTTTTCGCAATGCCTATAGTTGACACTGAAGCCTCTAGCTAATCTCTGCTGCACGCCACGGAGGCGACGACGGAGTTCGAGTGGCACGACGGTGCTGGGCCTCTAGTTTTTCTTTTTTTTTTGAATCGACCTGCTGGGCCTCGAATTCACCCTCAACAACGGCGTCAGTACATAATTGGCCGCCCGTAACCAGCCCGACAATGATTATTTCCTTTCTGCCATACCGTGACCTACAGTACTATCTGTGAGCCAGACGACGACCGACTACGCTCTCGGTTCTTGTCTGTCGGTTACATGCAATTGCAACGTGGAACCGCGCGTGTAACTAGTAAGGTCAACGATCGATCGGCTATGATAAGTTAGAAGCGTTGGGTGATGGAGGGTCGGTGCAGACCCCAAGCCCGAGATATATCCAAGCGCCCGCTTTGTCATCGCCCACGCCGCACTCACCCCGCCTTCTGTTTATTTTTACCGCATCCTCACATAGAGCCTGTTGTCTCAGGTCACGGTTGGCAGGGGCCTGGGCCCGAAGCACCTTACAATCTGGAGACGCGCAGAGAGCCACCCACGTGCAAAAATTGGCCAGAGCTGAGTCGCTTACCTCAAACTTACTGGCTGGTCCAAACATGGCCACGTGCGTGCGGTGTGCATCGCTACACGTATACCGCACGTCGGTATGGTCTTCTCAAGGAAGTAAGTACAGCGTGTCTGGTGCGAGGCTGCTGATAGAATGACGCTTGGGGCTGGTGCTACCGGTTATGGTACAGATAACGCGGAAGGCGCAGCAGGGAAACGATAAGAGAGGCGCAGATGTAGAACAAGTTCCGCATCTTCTGAGAATGCCTTTATGGAACAAACCGAGAACTGGGGTCCAAGTTTCTGGACTCACGCAGGGGTTTCTTCCATAATCACGAAGGTGCAACGTGAGACACAGGTGGTATTTCCCTAAGCACCTACCCCGAAGTGTGAAGCTGTCAACAGGCCCCGTATCATCGATCTTTAGAGAAGCGTGCCTCTGCTTGTTGGACGTTTCGTTGGCAAAGATGGGCGAGGACTTGAAGCTGGGCGAGATACAAGTTCTCCGAGTCGGGTTGAGGTGGTAAACTAGATGATAATGATACACCTGCGCAAGCGCAGAAGCTACTGCATATAATGGCAAAGCAGATATACCGACATAGTTGTAATAGGCGGCAACATCTATGTTCACAAGCGCTAAGTAGACTTTTGAGGCGTATTTGATAATCTGCTAAAGCTTTTCAAATCGAATAACCTGTGCGTCCCGAGAGTATTGATCGGTGACGTTGGCTTAGCCTATAAAGCTCGTATAGAGCAGTGAAACAAAACGCTACTATTACGAGGAAGAAACGGGAATAGTCCCGTAAGAAGGGCTCATAGCCAACAAAACGCATTGTATTGTCCCCCTGAACTTTGTCACCCTGAACTGACACAGGGGGGTCAATGCTGTGACGGGTCTATAGGTGGAGTTTTGCAGTACGAGAGCATAGAGTAATAAATTATGCAGCGAACTAGTGATGGCTATTGAGACGTACAAGGAATAGAGTGCTTAGTGAAGGTGCACTGACCTTCGTGCACTGACCCTTACCTTGCGTTGCCATTGGCAGCGCTGGCAGCACCCGCTGCGGTGTTCGTCCTTTGCTGTCTCCGACCCCGAGTCTGTCTGTGCGCCTCGAGGTCTTCCTCGGAAACCCCTAATGCGCCTAAAACTTCATCCCTGAGGTCGAGCTCTAGATCCAAATACATGAAAAAGACGATGGTGGTTCTACTCACCCAATCTGAAGTTTCGGGTCGAAAAGCGGCGTCTTTGTATTTGGGTCAGATGCATTGAGCAGTCGCTCGAATTCTCTGCGAAAATTCTCTACTGCCTGATCGTGACTTTCGTCCGTTGACAAGCCTTTATCGAGGATGAAGGCTCTGAGGCCGCGTATGAAGTGGCTAAGCGCTTGCTCTCGAAGCAACGAGCTCTCGGGTTCGCTCGAGCCCCTGGTCCGCGCGAGATAAGACGCGACAAGTGTCGAGAGGCTACCTAGAACGGCGATGGAGATGCTAATCTGTATATGGATTAGCATTCCAGTGGTCCAAACATTGAAAATATAATCAGACGAACAGAGTTCCCATGCAACGAAGCGCCCAGAGCGGTCGTTAGTGCTCCCAGGAGGACCTGGAGGGCGATTGCTATGTTTATCGAGTACGTTGTCCATTTTGCTAGACAGACGAGGGATATGTACAAACGTATGTGGGAGGGTCGTAGAAAAGTCGCGTACCGTGCAACGATGCGCTGTTCCGCACTTTTAATGCTTCTTCCAACGTGGGATGTAACCTAGCACCGACTGACCCAAGAGGGTAGGTGCCCTGGAAGCCAGGTCACGTGGTGAAAAACGACACAACAATGCAGGCGCTAACGGACGCACCTGGGAAGGGCTCATTGCCCGTGCTGGGGCCCACTCTTCCCGAGACTCGTATTCACCTGGATATGTGGCGGGTCGTTGTCTGAAAACTCCTGATCCTGGGCGATCCAGGCGCAGGACTGGAAGTGGTTCGGAGTGACGAACGGGGCGGTGGGCACTTCCATTGCCCGGGTCGGAAGCAACACGCTGCCGCAATGAGGCTTGTACCGGAGGCGGCAACGTTACGTTGACAGGAACGGCGGGAAGGGGTCGCTCGCTCTCGGAACGCGGACGCACTTGGGCGGGGCGGGGAGCTGGTGCAGGGTCAGGCGTATGTGATTCGACCCTTGCAGGCTGATCCACAGGGCCAGATGGTTGTTCTGGGCTCTGGGGGCGCGGGGCAGCCGGGAGAGATGTTATGGACTCATCTGACTTGGTCTCCGCAACGATTTCTGAGGGAACGATGACAGTCACCGTCGTTGTAGGGTCGGGATTGGGATCCCTATGGATCCTAGGTGGAGGGGAAGCTGATGGAGCGACTTGTGAGGAAGGTGAGGTCGGTATAGCAGCACTCATAGGAAGCTTTGTAGGGTGAGGCCAGGACTGGTCGAGACGAGTCTGTCATCTTTAACAAACTACCGGGAGAGCTGCTTTCTCTGAACGGCAACAGGGTCTTCGTGCCCTACGTAACCGAAGTTCTAGGAGCTGTGTAAATATATCACCAGGCATGCATACCAGGAAGCCCTACACTCACAACGTTCAAGAAGGCAGTATTGTGATCCGGGGCCAGACGCACTTTGGGAGTATATCACAATGGGACGTGATGCTGACCAAGAACACCAAGGCCGGACAAACGCCAGGCGTGCAAATATGGAGGTATTACATTAATTGATGAGTGTGTGCGTGCAGAGAAGATGTATCTAAAGGCAAGGCGCTGCGAGTTTTGAATGAAACGAGCCACGTGCTCGCCTGCTGGAGTGATTCTATAGCTAAAAACGCGTTTGCCACGACTGAGGGTAGAACGCCTTCCACCCTGAATGATTCTGCTTACCGAATGAGCCAGGGTGTGGGCTTCAGCGCTCGTGCGCTGAGCGCGCGCGAGAGGTTCGGGGAGGAATGATTTGCAGTGGAATTTTGGCAGTCTTGCTTGGTGTCAAATTGAAGTGGCTTAGTCTGGCTAATTCTTCCACTCTCGGGAAGGTCACTGTCCCAAAAAATGACGTTCCCACCCTGTGACCGCGGGGATCACCGACCTTCCCCTGCGTGGGGAGGCACATGCGCTCAACACCTCTGGACGCTTTGCATGGTCATTTCCACGTGGGAGCGGCGCCGCAATCAACCTGAATAAGAACAAATCACAAGGAAATGACGACGATGGTAGGCACTAAGCCCAAGTCAACTGAGGAGTTGACGAGAGGTCGAAAGCCAATCACACACTGTCAACTATTTGCAGCTGCTATGCCACAAGATAAGATAAGGTCGGCGCCTACCAACTTTGCACTGCAGGCTGCGCTCATCTTGGCGGTCATGACATCTTATACGTGTGCGCCTGAGCGGTATTCGCGCAGTGTCCGGATGCGGGCGACTTCACTGCATCTGTAGAATGATACTAGCCATTGGCGCAACGACTCACCTGCCTTACTACCAATGCTATGCGTATGCTGCCCTTTTTTTGATCCCGCACGCTACCCTTCCAACGAAGGTTCTTTTCGGGGTGGAGGGCGGTGAGGGCTTCGCGGTGGGCTCCAAAGTCGTCGACTCGCTCAAGCTAGCGAGTAACCTAGCGTGAGTGACACCAAGACGTTAGCGATCCACCCGGCGACGACTATATATCAGAAACGCAGACTACGTTATTCGATTTGAGAAAGTTTTTGCAGACATGCCTCAGACGGTCTCTGCAGCTGCGCGACACTCAGTATTCGTGGTGTGGATGTTGTCGTCTATTACTATTCTTTCGTCGGACACGTTTTGGTAAAATCACTCCAGACTTTTAATATTCCAGCGACCGCCGAGCGAACGGAGGTATTTAATTCAATCTATTACACAAAAGCATTCGAATCCCGGGCCGCCATACACCATTATGGCGGGAATGGTGCAGGCAAGGGTGCAGGTGACATTTACACAGGAGGCTGTCCTGCATGTTCGCTAGATGAGAATTGTGTATTAGTAAAAATGTCCTCATGTAGCGACTGAATCCCTACCGTGCTTCCTTGAGGAGATCGCTTTGAATATATTCAAACGAATCATAGTAACCTTGAGCAGCCCCAAGCCGGAAATCGTCAAGCAAACCAACGTGTGACCGGTACGTGACCTTGAACCGTTCTTCGTCCCAACTAGTCTCCTGACATGTGCCATCAGTCCACTCGTCGATGCAGCACTCAATCTAAGCAAGAGGGTGAAAATCTGTGATTATTGAATCTTAGCACAACTCTTACCAATGTGATGGCGAACGCAATAGCTGGGATTGGCAACGGGGAAAAATATTCATGAAACAGAATCCCGTCGTCTACCCTTTTCCGAAACCATGTGGTGTTGATAGCTTTTTGGATTACGAGGTGTTGGTATGGACGCCAGGGAGGGTCAAGGTTAGGTTGCTGCATGATAATGATAATCAGTGAGTCGCAAAGCATGGACTCGGACAAACCATATGAACAAAAGACCTGTCAGACAGTAATGCCTGAGCGAGGGTTGCGTTCTTGCTGATACTGTCAGTTGTATGCCTTGTGTCAAAGCCATAGAAAACCTCTACAGCATCAGTGACCCTCTTCTTTGCGTCAATGAACAGTTTCGTGCTTCTGTCTACAAACTGAAGATAAAAAAGTGAAGTCACTTCAAGTCAGTATATGCAGCGTGGACGGGATCAGCTCGGAGTGGGACTTGCCAGTTCAGATCGCATAGATGGATCAAGATTGACCTGAGTCTTTGCACACGCTTCACGCCAGACAGCTGCTTCCCATTCACTCTTCATCTGGGGCGTTGGGAATGCATCTTTGCAACTAAGATAAACTCTGGAAAGAGATAGAGCCATGCTGGTCACGCGGTCATGGTCGGTCTCTTTAGGGGGTCATCAAGGGGGTCATGGTCAGACTCGAATGTTGGGAAATATCAAATCAGACCAACCGAAACCGGGTCTTTGTGCGGTGAAGTATTTGTCTATGTCCTTGTCTGACATCCTCTGTTATAAGAGTAATGAGATAAATGCGAAGAGTTACGGGTAGGGAGGGAATAACACTGGCAGCATAATATAGGGACCTAACAGCCTTGCGATATTCTCTAGAATGTGCGAACTTGGAAATGCCTTGCATTGGAGTCCCGACTGGACCCGACTCGATTTCACTCGCGTCATCTGACATTAGAGGATAGTCCAGCGTCTTTTCATCCGTTACGTCGACTAAGGGGTTCTTATCCATGAGAGAGTGTGGATGATGAGAGAGCGCGAAGCAACTTATGTCGTATGTAATGGACCCGAGTTTTGTGATGCAAACCCCCTGTCTACTCACCTCAGTCCGACAGCACAACCCTCCATATCAGTTCTCTCCATAACGGATCCAAAGCGTCAGGGCGCTACCCCTCCAACGTGCAAGCCCAGGAATATGTATTTTTATTATTCATATCTACTTGAATCGTTCTGCCAGCCCTTTTCGCCACCGCCCCATCCATCGCCACGTCGTCAAAACACAGTCGCAAGTCCGAATCTGTCTGCCCTTTGCATCCCCACTGACTAGCCATGGTCCTCTAACCACACCACTTCCGCCTTCACGCCAGCGTACCCATATCAACGACGCAGCCGCAGCCAGACCGTGTATCCATGCAAGCCACAGGCGGTGACTGGGAAGCAGCTCAGGGTGATAACGGCAAGGCGGTGACGATGACATTAAGGTGACATCGCGATGTCGATGACGGCAGCCACGCCGACACCAACGACAGCGGGACAGTTGCAGCAATGATCCTGGCGTAGCAGTGCGACGACAATGAAGGCACGCAACGGGCAGTGGCGACGGCAGGTGGGGGCCCCATGCAGAAAATGGTGGTGGCGGCGAGACAGTGCGACTGCAATGACGACGGCGAAGGTGTGGGCGGGCAGCGGCAACGGTAAGTGAGGCGCTCCTGCTGCAGCAGCAACACGTTTTTTTTTTTTTGAATCCATTATTTGTGCGCCTGACACTTAGTCTTATGTAGCACTACACTTTGACTGTAGCAGCAACACGTACTAGTAGATAATTTATCGGAATGAATGTATTGTTCCTGTATTTCGCAAACAGTGTGAGTACTGGGTGTAAGTTATCAGTGTAGGCTGGAAGTGGTCCGGAAGAAGTAGCCATGGCCTTACAGAACGCTAGAAGAGGCCGTGATGTCGTCGAGAGCTTAGTCAACCCCCTGATTCGGAGCGCTAGCGTACTGGGTCCAGTATGAGCTCCCTGATTGTTAGGAAACATATCTGCAATATTTGGGAGGATGTGAAGAGGCGAACACGGTCTCGCGGGCCCCCGCTGGTCAGGAGATGTTGTATATGTGTTCATGGTGGTCTCGGACACGTCTGTATTAAAGGGCTAGATCTGCACGCAAGTGCGAGCGACAAGGTTGCGAATGGAAACGGCGGGCTGCACGAGCCCTGCTGGGTCAAAGGTGATCGGAAACAGCCATGCACGCCTCTGCGTGACACACAACTTCGCAGAGGTACCCCCCTCGATCGGGAACACGTTGTGTTCAATTTACTAAGGCCGCGCGTGAGTGCAGCCAAGAACGCAAGAGAGGTTGGAGTGGAGTCAAGAGTGGGTCGAAGGCATGAAGAAATGGAACTGCTAGCATGTGAAGCGCATGAGACATGTGGTGGGGAGCTTTAGACAAGGCTCACACGACGAACTTGTTGAGGAATTCATGGACTCGAGGAAGATTCGGGGAAAGGGATGCATCTTGCTTTGGGCCGTCTGTACCCCCTGAACAATCAAACCTGGCAATGGGAAACAAATGTGCACCAGTAGTGACAAACTAAATTACAGTAGTAAGAGACAGTCGAATTATTTGGTACATACCTTGAACGAAACTTCCCTACAGAAGGAGGGGACAAGCATTGAGGAAATGGGCCGCCCCATGGAACGCGATGGCATAGCACCATCAGCCGGAGCGCCGAGATTGCTATACGGTGTCGGGTTCGTTGGACGAGCGGTATATACTTCAGGATTGGAGGGACGGAAGTGGTCGGCGAAGGGCGAGGGCGGTGTGAGTGAAAGTTGAAGGTGAAAGTAGGTTGAGTAGACGTGCGAGTCCACTCACCCGCTACCAGAAGTCATATATACATGAGACTGTCCGAGTCTACTTAGCTACGAGCCTACGACGTCTGAGTGTCCTGTGTGAGAGGCCGAGGTCACTGGCAACGCGTGGCTCTTCGGTGATAAGGATCGAGGGAGAGTGAAGGTGAGCCACATCCGACCGCAGCTCGTTGACAGGTCGTAGAGGTGCGGAGCGTGGCGGGCAGACAGGGGCTTTAAATCTGCCAGAGGCAATTCTGAGATGCCTATCTTTTGAGTGAAATTGACACATCGTCCCGTCGTCCCTCTAACGATACACTGGCACGTTCTCCATAAATGTGTCGGCTCTGCCTTTTTTCTTTCTCTCCATATTCTGAATCTGAACAACGAGATGGCTCCTGAGGCTGAGTTTCTACCCGATCCGATTTACTACTGCCAGTGTACATATTACATAAAAATGCCAGGTTGCCTCTGACGGAGTTGAAGCTTGAAGCTTGAAGCTTGAAGTTTGACCATCGTTTTCGAAATGCGCATTTGTTCTGAATCTGGTGCGCCCATGCCCGAAACCGTCTTCGATGCTTCGTAACTTTGCACCAAGAGAATGATACTAGCCATTGGCGCCGTGACTTACCTGACTCCGCCTTACTACCATGGCTACGCGCATGCTGCCCCCTCTTTTTTTTTTTGATCCCGCATGCTGCCCTTCCAACGAAGGTTCTTTTCAGGATGAAAGGCGGTGAGGGCGCAGCGGTGGGCGCCAAAGTCGTCGACTCGCTCAAGCTGGCGAGTAACCTGGCGAACGTGGTGACACCAAGATGTTGGCGACCCACCCGGCGACGACTATATATCAGAAACGCAGACTACGTTATTCGATTTGAGAAAGTTTGGCAGATGTGCCTCAGACGGTCTCTGCAGCTGCGCGACGCTCAGCATTCGTGATGTGGATGCCAGTGTTGTCATTTATAACTACTCTTTCGTCGGACCAAACGACTCCGACGACCACATTTTTGGTCAAATCACTCCAGACCAGTGTATAGCTCCTATGCATGTTTCCTCAAAATTTTATAGAGGCGTAATGGGTAGATGTTCCGTACAGTATCAATCAGTTTGCTTAGCCTATAAAACTCGTATGGTATAACGCAGCGGCTGTTACCACGACTCGGAGGAAGGAGCACGAAACAGCCCTATCAGAAGAGCTCGTCGCCAACAGTATACATTATCTATTGCCACCCCTGGACTGACTCAGGAGGATCAACGAGGTGACGGATCCAAGGATGGAGATTCGTGGTACGAGAAGCGACGAGAGTAAAAAATTACGCAGCAATCCAGCGATTGCCAATTAAGACGTACAAGGAATAGAGTCCTCATTGGAGATGCACTGTCCTATGGATCCCGAAAAAAGAGACGCACTGTTCAAGTTCTTCCTTACCTTACGTTGCCATTGGCACCGGTAGCGCCCGTCGCGGTGTTCGTCCGCTGCCGTCTCCGAGCCCGTCTGAGGCCCGTAAGTTCTTCCTCGGTTAACCCCATTAAGCTGAGCGCTTCATCCCTGAGGTCGAGCTCTATCATAGATCCAAGAACATGAAAAGAGGCGATGATGATTCCACTCACTCAATCTTAATTTCTGGGTCAAACAGAGGGGGTCTCTTTGTATTTGGGTCCGAAGCATTGAGCATTCGCTCGAATTCTTTGCGAAATTTCTCTACTGCCCAATCGTGACCCTCTTGCGTGCCTTTATCAAGGATGAAGGCTCTGAGGTTGCGTATGAAGTGGCTAAGCGCTTGCTCGCGAAGCAACGAGCTCTCGGGTTCGCTCGAGCCCCTGGTACGTGCGAGATAAGACGCGACAAGGGTCGAGAGGCTACCTAGAACCGCGATAGAGACGCGAATCTGTACAGGGATCAGCACTCCAGTGATCCAAACTTGAACATTGAAAAAACGAACAGAGTTCCCATGTAAAGAAGCGCCCAGAGCGGTCGTGAGTGCCCCCAAGAGGACCTGGAGGGCAATTGCTATGTTTATCGAGTACATTGACCATTTCGCTGGAAAGACGAAGACCATGTACAAACGCGTGTGGCGGGGTCATGGAAAGGTTGCGTACCCTGCAACGATGCGCTGTTCCGCACTTTTAACGCTTCTTCCAATGTGGGATATAACCTAGCGCCCACAGACCCAGGAGGGTAGATGGTGCTCTGCAAGCTATATCACATGGTGACCAAACCATGCGGGCGCTAACGGACGCACCTGAGAAGGGTTCATTAACCGTGCTGGGGTCCACTCATCCGGAAACTCGAATTCGCCTGGATGAATGGCGGGTCGTTGTCTAAAAATCCCAGATCCCGGGAGATCCAGGCGTTGCACTGGAGGCCGGCGGCGGGCGCTCCCATTGCCCGGGTCGGATACGACACGCGGCCGCAAGGAGGCTTGTGCGCCGGGTGACAATGTTACGTCGGCATTGGCGGGAACAGCAGGAAGGGGTCGCTCGCTCTCGGCACGTGGACGCACTCGGAGAGCTGGAGTAGGGTCAAGTGGATGTGATTCGACCGTTGCAGGTCGGTCGACGATGCCAGGTGGTTGTTCCGGGCTCTGGGGCCGCGGAGCGGGCGGGAGAGATGTTGTGGATTCATCTGGCTTGGTCTCCGCAACGATTTCTGAGGGAGTAACGACAGTCACAGTCGGTGTAGGGTCTGGATCAGGATCGCGATCAATCTCAGGTGGAGGGGAAGTTGGTGGAACGGCTTGTGAGGAAGGTGAAGCCGGTATGGCAGCCATAAGAAGCTTTGCTAGGGTGGGGTCAGGGCTGGTGACGATGAGCCTGCTACCTTTAAATAGACTACCGGAAGAGCTCGCTCTGAACGCCAACAGGGCCTTCGTTCCCTACTTCTAGGATCTATGTAAATATATCACCAGAAACGCATGTCAGGAAGCCCGCACTTGCAGCGCTCAAGAAGGCAGTATTGCGATTTGGAGCTAGATGTACTTTGGCAATGAGATGTGATACCGGCCAAGGCCGGGCGAATGGCAAGCGTGCAAATATGGAGATATTGCATTAATCGGTGAGCATGTGCGTGCAAAGAAGATGTTTCTGAAGGCGAGGCGCTGCAAGTTTTGAATGAAACGAGCCACGTGTTCATCTATTGAAGTGATTCTAGTCCCCTAGTCTAACCGTGCATTTACAATGATTCAGGGTTAGAGCGCCATCCACCCTGAATGATTCTGCTTACAGCAATTTTTGATGGGGCCAGCGTGTGGGCTTTAACGCTCATGCGCTGAGCGCGCGCGCGAAGCTCGGAGAGGAATGATTTAGGGCGGTCTTGCTCGGTCTCGCATTGGGGGGCGGGTTACTGTAGTGGCTTATTCTTCCATTCTAGTGAAAGTCGCTGTCAAAAAATATGTGACCACGGGGATCCCCTGCGTGGCCAGAAGTGTGTGCACGCGCCGCCCAAGACCCTTTCCAAGACCTGCCGGACGTTTGCCTGGACACTTCCCTGTGGAAGACGCGCCGCAATCAAAACAAAACACAAAAAAACGAAGAGGGTTGGCACCAAGACGGACAAGCGCTGACGAGGTGATATCATGCAACTATTTGCAGCTATTTGCCACGTGAGACAGATAAGATACCAATGGCGGATCTCTGCTTGGATCTCTGCTCTGAATTGCTGTGTACGACAATATTAATGTGCATTTCCGAGAGCTAAGGAAAGTGTCGACGTTACGTGTAAGCGAACGTTCGATACAGCGCTGTGCGCGGTTTCCCGACTCGAGCGCCAACCGTCGTTTGTATTCCTTCGTCCATCCAGTGATCATGCAGTACCTGAACCCTCGAATAAACGCAAACAAGAGTAGCTCCCGAACACCCCGCAGAAGCGAGTCGTGTCGGTGAGTAGTACTCATATTCCGCAGGGAAGGCGGACTGATTGACCCCACTTGCGCTAAGTGGACTCTGGTCCTGTCGCTCCTGCGGCACACTCTCCGCCGCCCGTGCCTGTTCAAGAAGCCGACCTGTCCCAAGATAGTTCTCCGTGCGAATCCTCGATCTGCGTCCGTGCCCAAGCGCGACAATAGGTGAGCCATCTGCGCTGGCGTGTTGTCCCAGGCTGATGCTTCCAATCCAATCGTCGTCGATCACTTCGACGACCCCTGCGCCTGTCAGATATGCGCACGCGTTCGCGCCGAGCAGCAAGAATGAGGGGCAATAGCCCTCAGCAATAGTAGTTGAACTGTTCAGAATGCGTACATGTTTGAGTCTTTATGTTTTCTGACTCCTTGTGAAGCACTTCGCGTTCACGCCTGGCTCGAACGAGTTCTCGTTGGCGTGCGATTGACGTTCGATCAGTTCCTGCGAGAACTGCGTGCGTGCGAACTCGACTACACATCGAGGGCTTCGGTCCTGGCCTCGAGGACACGCTCGGCAACCCCGCCGCGAGCGTCACGGAGGCCAAGGGGGTAGATACCCGTGAGATGGCGGAATGTGTGGGGTGCGGGGCTCTGCATGGGACCCCCAATTCTGATGAACGCTAGCAGACGTGAGGCGGTACTTCGAATGGCCTTCTGTCGTAACGACAATGGACATGTACAATTAGATATACTCAGCACTCGCTGGTAAATACGCTATGCTCGATTACTAAAAATGCACATACTTTTATTCCTACGTCAACGATCTCCGTCTGTGTCTGCTTCCACGTCTGTCTCACTCCTGTCTTCTATTATCTTCCTAGAACTGTCTATAGTTTCCCTTGGGTTGACGTTCATATTCATTACTCGTTACAGTATAGTCGTCAAAAACATAAACAAAAGAAGCGTGTTCTGGAAATGTTGGAAGTATAGCCCAAGCAAGCAAGCAATACGACAGTACGCACGCACGAGAAAAAAAATGCATGGAGCCTGATGGCTTTGACATATCTACTCGCCCCGGGTATACAGGCAGTGTTTGTCTCTGTCGAAAGGTACGACACTGTCTGCGAACGGCGTGTCGGGGGAAACCAAAACTGGTGGAAGACACTTTGGGATGGCTGCCGTGGTGTTGGGGCTTGCTTCGGTGGTGGTGTCTCGCGCGCCGGACGGGACTGTGGTACTCGTCTGGGTGAGCGTGACGAGAACGGCGCCTTCCGGTCCGTCGAGCGTCTCGCGGAGGTGATCCCGTGAGTTCAGGCTGGGATAGAATGATCAGGGAAGATCGCCAAGGAATGACGACGACGACGTACATGGACATGAACGCGCAGAGCGAGAGTCGAACCATGATGAAGAAAGGCGCCGTGTATATGAGCGCATTCGGATACCTGGCGAACTTCGTTCAAGGAGGAGTTAAACATCCTGACAAGGAGGGCAAAAAGTGAACGGTACCAGAACGACGCAAGTGATAGCAAACACTCTAGAAACAGCACAGGTGTCAGAAAATAAGTCGACGGCCCATCGGCCCATTATCTTACAAGTGAAGTATGCCGCAATTGATAGTATAAATCGCGAGAAGATTTAACATGTTGTTGGTTCTAGAGAACTGGCATTAATGATGACATTTTTGCAATGTTCGGGCACAAACATACCTCCGGACGTGAGTGCGGTTATTCAAGAGGGTATAGACCATTCCGACAGTAATGAGGACGTCGCAGAGGACCTTGCAAGATAATGTAGCTGTGAAAGACCCCTGTTATGAACGGCGATTAGCAACTGCAGCCCACATGCACCAAACGAGTAGACGTTCCCGAAAGATGCCGCCGGAATGTAGGTGCTGAAGGCTATAAGTAGAACCTGTGAGAAGAAAGGGCAAGGAAAAGAACATGTGAAACGCTGACGCTTGTGTACTGTACACTGACGAGGAGGATAATGCCTCAGCAATCCACGGATAAAGGAACAGAAGGGAAGGGAAAGGCGTACCGGTCCCGATACCTTGCAAAAGTCGGGTGAAAAATAAGGCGAAAGTCTTTACAGTAGAGTGACTCACCAAATTCTGTTAGTGAGCTGACGGACTACTCCGTATGAGTGGACCCCAGCTCCGAAAAAATTGTGTAGACGTACGATCGCTATTGGCAGGTATGGAGAACGCCAGCCCACTGGACCAACATAAGTCTCATCACTCTGCCCCGGAGGAAAATCACAAGTAAACTCACAACGATAGATCCTATATGCGTAGAAGCTACGTCCTTTTTAATAAGAGGTTGCTTCATGAACTCCCCACGAAGACGCACTGTTGCACAGAAGATTCAAGAATGACTGGTTACATGTGCATGAGAACTGCGGGCCAAAAGTCGGTCACAGACTAGCGCACCGGTAGATAAACCTAATGCCTTTGAAAAACTATAAGTCTCAGGACAAGCTCTGTCACGGTAGACGTACGGCTTGACTCCTAGAAGCATCATAAGAACTTCAACCAGAACAGTACATTCGGAATGGCATACCATGGTGTAAATATGTTGGCCGCTTGATAATCCCCAAAATTTGTGACGACAAGATCGTACGTCGGATAAATACCGAAAGCTAGGTTGGCCGAGTCCACGAGCCTAGTCGAATACGATGTCACCATCACATATTACGGAGCACTCGAAAGTTTATACATCAAAAAAGCGACCTGCAGAAGCTTATTAAGATCCTGAGCATGGAACACATATGAGGATCCTCACAAAGGACTTCAGAGGCCACCGATCGCCCGAGGAGTGAGTATTATAGTAGGAATAGACTTGCAACCAGGTAACACCATAGATACTAGACGGCCGATCGGGCTTGATCAGGTTCTGCGACAGTGTTTTTCCAGACAGTGAGACGCACATAGACGAGAGGACCGTGCCGATGAACAACGCCCCAAGTGTGTTGTCCACAGGGATTAATGCGGGCATAGTCGATAAAAGTCAAGGAAAGGCAAGAGAAAGAGAGAACTTGAACAGGTAAAGGAAGAATGGGAGAAAAGACGGTCGACGGAAGTGGCCGATTACTCACTGTTGATAACGGTCTCCGCTCTGTCATGCGCCGTCATGGCGCCTGCACCAAATGGAAGGCGAAGACGGATAGGAAAATGAATGACCCACCCCCATCAGCACTTCACCGCCAACGGTTCATTTCAAGTAGTGGTGATCCGGCACGGCCCAGCCTGGCCTACCGTATGGGGCTCCCCTCAAACCGGGCCATCGAGGATGGCTTGGACTTGGACTTAGCCCCGGGCTTTTAGCGGCCTCGAGTCACCTGTCTGCGCCGGCCGTCGCCTCGAGGCTCGAGCGCAAGGGGGTGCAGCGCTGGGGCCGGTGCCGGCTCTCTTGGCCAGGTCGCAGTGTACGGCGAGTCGGCGACAACTTCCCCGTACCGGATATATTCGTTAAGCTCCATTGCGAACAACGACATGACGATACTGTAGAATCGATGCGCGCATGATCGCGTAATAAGCCTTTTGGACCTGGGGCAGCAGCGCCGGCTACGCCGACCGTACACTAGCACGTTGTCGCAGGTCAAGGGCATTGGGCGTCATCACGTTATCACCGGAGCCCAGAAAACCCGGAGTGCAGAGGCGTTCCATAACTTACTGTAGTACAGACATGAGCGCACCAGCTGCGCGTCCTACACACGCACTATATTGACACGGTCTTTTACTATACGACGAGCGGTGTTACAGTAATAGCGTCTGATGAGGACGACTTTCACTAAATCTCATCTGTAGAAATGGTTGATTTTACCCTCCCGCCTCACTAACGTGACTGCACATACTTCCCTTATAGCTATACTGTTGCATCCGTCTCGCTTTGGCTATGTTATCCTCCGCTTTGCTGTACGTAGAGCGACCTTTTACGTTGTTACAGAATTCGGAAGGAGAACGCGCAGGTCTGCGTCTTCTACATCGTCAACGGATCGAGTTTGGAGATTCCTGGAGGGTTTGTGGGCGTCAGGGGCATCTTCGAGGAAGTGGAAGAGGGCTGTCATAGGTGGTGCTGAAGATCCACTCGAAACCGACATCGAGTGGGGCCCGGTCTTCAAGTTTCTTGAAGTGGCATGTAGTCGGCGTTAAAGGAGTGGCTGACCGGTGGAGAAGGAGTGAGAGGGTGGGGTACGGAATCTGGCTGCCTTTCCATAGAGGGTCATTGTGACCACTGGTGGGTTGTGGGGTACTTGGCGAACGAGTCGCGTTATTTTTCGCCATTCTCTGGCTCAGAGGGAATTCAGAACTTTCTACCCTCACTTGCGGGGTCGTAGACATGGCCTGCCGCATCTCCTCTTAATCCTCAACCTGCTTCGTTTCCAGGTGATTGCTTCACAGCATCCCTTTAGCCTATTGTCTGCCGGCGTCCACTTGATAGAGAAAGTAGCCGAGCCGTCGATCTGTAAGGGATACTAATTGATCACGTACGTGGATTTTAGAGCGTGCTCCTGTATGGCACAGAAGTTCGGATTAGATATTGTATGCCCGGTGCGAGACAGGATGACGCTCCTGGTTGTGATAGCCCTGCTCTTCTCTTTGACCCGGCTATAGCCCTACCCATCACTGTTGCACCGTTGTGGTCCCTGTTGTTGGAAGCCCGGCCCCAATGATGTGAATTAATGCGAATACTTGTTGCACGTTTTCTTTGAGTGGTCGCATGTTGAGAATCTAGCGTCACGGTTTTCTGGTACTCTTCGGAACCCCTGGGCATTGGACGTGACGTGAGGCGTAAGGCGCGTGAGGATGTATCCGACCGCAGTTGACAGACGCGACTTGCGTTCAGCGTCCGTGCCGCCGATCAGACGAGGGAAGCGTGCTACTCGGGTGTGTTCGGCATTGACTGGTCAATTCAGCGGCACAACCGTGACGAAGGACCAAGTTCGCCAAGCTGAAAAGGGGACAAACAAATGACCGTCTTGATATTCTTGTCTCTCTAGCCCCTATGGCGTCCAACTTCTACAAGTAAAGGCGTCTCCCTCGGCGCATCCCACGATGCTCACGCATCATCCTTTTTCCAGAGAGCCCGAATTCGAGACCCTGCAGCTGCACGCAGGCCAGGACATCGATCCGGCGACCAACGCACATGCGCCGCCCATCTACGCAACCACCTCCTTTGTCTTCAACGATTCCGCGGTACGTGGACGCGTCGCGAACGCGGACCCGCTCCGCTCACGTGTATGACGTAATCACCAACACAGAGCGGATCTGTTCGGGCTTCGCGCTCCGTGTCGGAAACCCGACAGTAGTACGTGTCTTGGGCGCGCGATTTGGGTCGTCTATGATGGCTCACTAGCAACTGGCGAATATTCCCAGGAAGTATTCGAGAAACGGGTCGCCGCACTTGAGGGCGGTGCTGCTGCCGTAGCGGCTGCGAGCAGCCAGGCAGCCCAGTTCATGGCCATCGGCGCCATCGCAGGAGCAGGCGATAATATCGTGTCTACTTCGTACCTCTACGGTGGGGTAAGAGATTCGTCTACCTTCTCTCGTGGTTTCTCTCATCCCGATTCGTGTCCCTGCTAGACGTACAACCAATTCAAAGGTGGGTTGTGATAGTAGGTTATTTCCTGAGCCCACCGCGTGCGCAGTGCTCCTCAAGAAATTCGGAATCGCGGTCAAGTTTGTCACATCAGACGACCCGGCTGCGTTCTCGGCAGCCATGGATGAGAAAACCAAGGCTATATTCGTGGAAACCCCAAGTATAACGTCAGTCCAATCAGCGAGATCGCAAAGGTAAGCAAAACTATGTTCGCTATCTCACATCTGTGATTGAGGCGCGTTGTGTATGATAGGTCGCACAAGAACACAAGATCCCGCTGATCGTGGACAATACGTTCGGCATGGGAGGTAGGCCCATCTCCGTTCTCATCACGGGCGCAGCCAGCGCTGATGCGAAACCGCATCAGGCTATCTGATCCGTCCGATTGAGCATGGCGCGGATATCGTCGTGCACAGTGCGACCAAGTGGGTCGGTGGACACGGTACCACCATCGCAGGCGTTGTTGTTGATTCCGGTCAGTGCAGTGCTCGTAACTAGGCGCAATAACGGTGTATCTCACGCTCTCTCTCCGTGCGTCCGGCATCCAGGAAAATTCGACTGGACCTCCGGCCGCTTCCCCTCCTTCACATCTCCCGCCGAGGGCTATCACGGGATCAAGTTTTCGGAAATGTTCGGCAACCTCGCGTTCGCGACCAAGCTGCGCATAGAGGTCCTGCGCGATATCGGCGCCACGCTCAACCCCTTTGCGGCGTTCCTCCTCCTACAGGGCCTCGAGACGCTCTCGCTCCGCGCGCAGCGGCACTGCGACAACGCGCTCGCGCGGTACCTCGAGCAGTACGAGAAGGTCGCATGGGTCTCGTACACGGGCCTCGCGTCGCACCAGCTGGCGCTCCAGATGCTCCGGCCAAACGCATTTGGGGGCGTGCTGAGCTTCGGGGTGAAGGGCGGCGAGGACGCGGCGGTGGGCGCTAAAGCGGTCGACGCGCTCAAGCTGGCGAGCAATCTGGCGAACGTGGGCGACGCCAAGACGTTGGTGATCCACCCGGTGACGACGACACACCAGCAGCTGACGACAGATGAGCAACTTGCGTCCGGTGTTTCGCCGGACCTCATCCGGGTTCGTCGTCTGATATGTCCGGATCAGTGAGGGGCGCTAGTGTGGCCACACAGGTATCTGTCGGGATCAAAAACATCCAGGACATCATCGCAGATTTCGAAGGGGCACTCAAGGAAGTGTCGTATATAAGTTTGAGCCACAGTCTGGACGGCCACATCGGGAAATACAGTACGTAAGAGCGGAAGTAGAGCCAGATACATCACATACGTGTGTTATAGAACCCGTCGAATATGATGCCCCTGTACAGCATAGCCCGTATCAGGGTTTACCAATACGGACTCGGAGAGCGTCGCCCTGGTAGGCGTCCAGAGGACTTATGGAAAATTGGAAGCTTGAGTGCCACAGCACTAACTGGCATGCAATCGTATCAGATAAGTTACTGTACGCCCACTTTATAGAAGGTTGTATGCGCCACTCCTTGACGTACTTACGCAAAGCCGAAGTGGCAGATAGCCGCCCTACTCATCCAGCGACCTGTCGTCTCGTGTGATGATAACTCAGCACAGAATAGGAAAGCTACTACCCACTTAAAAAAACATACATATATGACCTGCTGTATTTGTGGGGCGGTGGCAACCACGCGCTACTTTCTGACTTGGATAGGACGGCGATAATTGAATCGTGGGATAAATGTCAGACCCGGGTCGCTGGGTCGGTGGATAGATCGTGCCCCAGGACGGTGTTGAGCCCAGCTCCGTGGCCATCTCGTCATTGCGTATTGCGGGCGCATCAGAAAGCTGCTGTTGGACGACCAGCCCCAGATGGAACGGAAATGGACATTATAAGACGGGCACGTGACCCAGGTCGAAGAAACGGAACGGCAATGTTCCTTCAGAGCCTCAAGTGGGCGAAAACGACAACAGCGATATACGTGTACAGTGCCATAATCCCCGCCGACTAGATTGGGAACAGCAATACGAACGGAGATGGCTTGATTCGGACCACCGAGGGAACGTACTCACCACACGTATCTGTGATTCCCACACGTCCGTATCTAAGAATGACCCTTGTAGTAGGATGGTGCACAGCACGCGGTGGAGCACTGAGACAGAGAACCAGGTGAGTCGCAGAGGTGTTCCCACAGTTGCTGTTTATGAATCTTGGGGTGTCACAAAATTGCTCTTGACCAAAGACCGCAACTCGTATCATTGACTCGTATGGTAGCAGAAGGCATACAGTATGCTACATCGCCGTCGGTTGGAGGAGTTCTTGATTGTGGCAACGAAGTGTTGAAACCACAATGTTCACAGGCCAACCACTTTGTCAAGGTTTGCTATCTATCACGTGTATTGATGCCGACGCCACACCTAGATACCACTGCCTTTCCTGGCGTTGCGAGATCACGCACAGTTCGCATTTAGTCACGGACTTGCCCACCATCTGCCAAAAATACATGAGGTGAACACGTTGTGCACAGCATCATGCATTTCATGTTCAACCAACGCCCATATAATATCCAAATGGCCCTGGTCAACGGCGAGATCGCCACGGACCACCATTCCATCGGAAACTAGACGGGCATTGACCATTATGCATTATACCTCGTGTAGGACCCTGAATTTGACGAACCAAAGCGCAATGCATACCACACGTGCTACCGCCACTACAATGCCTGTCTCAGCGCATGGGGTCGTCATCACCGTTGCTTGGTTCCCGGAACGGGGATCGCGGCAACTTGTAGGTGACTCGTATCGCTTCCGGCTGCGTCCGCAGTTTAGACTGAGAACGGCAGATGCGGCGGATGCGGATACAACGCCGCAAGAATGGAGGTGACCTGCCTCAAACTGGGCTCCCAATTGTTCGAATTGTTGGATGCAGCGTCTGGAGGGCCTACGGACCATGGAACGTGATACGAAAGAATCGAAGAAGGGCAGCTTCCATTACGAAACTCGGTTCACATTTGGAGACGGCCGCGGAATCGTGACGTTGCCCACGACACAGCCGAACAATAGTAAAAATAGGGACAGAGATCCGCCTGCCTGCGCCACTGTGAGCTCGCAGGTCGGCTGAGGAGCTGAATGGGAATAGAAGGCGTTAGAGTCTGCGGGGGCGCATTGGCCGAGGTGTATGGATTCGGATGGGCACGGTACATGGTGCGGCGCATCCATTGAACATCGTACCCCTGTGTCAAGAAAGGTTTGTGTCTTGTGGCTTGTGGCTCGGACAATTGGCAGCAGAAACCCTGGATTGAGGTCAGACCTATCGCCGAAGTCCCGCCGGCTATTGCATGCCGGGCAAGTGGGGCAACCCAAACCGTCCGAAGAGGCCGCACTGGCACTGCCTCTCGGTTGGACATGCGCATTTTGGCAGTTGTTTTTGATGGGGCCATAGCGCTTTCGAAGTGGATGAGGCACACCGGGAAATGGCTCACCCAGCGTCGCGCCACGGCGTGGAGACCGGCGCTTGAAGTGAACCGAGTGAGTTTGGCAGGTAATCAACAACCAACCACCCGGAATTATCGCATTCACGTTTTTGAACTTTGAACCAACCACATTCTCTTACCATTACAGCCCCTCTCCCGTCCCTTATATTTATCTCGTTTCCCCCGTTGTTCGCTTCCCACTCCTCGCCCCCCCAACTTCAGACAGCTTTGCACAATACCGTTCACACAACCTTCCTCATCCCCATCCCTCCTTTGACCTCCTTTCCTTTACTCTCACTTCCGAAATGCAAGTGTATTACCTCCAGCCCGTCCAGCCTCCCCTCCAGCCCAAGATGTGGCCAGTTCCTTCCCCTGTCGTAGCACCCCCAAGAGCGCCGTATCTCAAACAAGTCAACGATATACCCCTCACTCGAGACTTTCTCAAATTTGTATTGAACGACTTCTCAGAGCGGCTCTACCATTCCTTCCGGCGGCAGGTCCGACTTGTAGTACACGGTGGTGCTGTGATGGTGCTACATCCCTCCTTCACACATCGTGAGAGTACTCAGGACGTCGACTACATCCACCGCGCATTCGCAGCAGAGTACCGTGCATTGGGCTTCACCGACGCCGAGGAGCGGCTGCGCTCATGCATCGCAGAGACTGCCGCAAAGTTCCACCTCGGCGCAGACTGGATAAACGACCACGCAGACGTAGCACTGCCCATGGCTCTCGAGTGCGTCACCTCGCTGACCTTTTCTTTTTTTTCCTCCGTCGCTTACGTAAAACAAAAAACAACCATCAATGACGACATCATCTCGTAGTCAATACGGCCGGACGTACGACCCGATTTACAACGCGTCCACACGGCCGGAGAACTCGGTCCCACAAACGATCTTCAACGAGCGAGGCCTCGCGCTCGTCGCCGTCCCGTGGCCCTGGGCGATCGCGCTCAAGCTCGTGCGCTACGCGAAGCAGGACCCCGTCGACTGCGCGGCCGTGCTCCGCCTCGGCTTTGCCCAGCGCGGTATACGCTGGACCCTCGCTAGCCTCGAACAGTGGGTCATGGAACGCTGTTGGCCCATGGGCTACTCCGGCTACCAGCCCCCGCAGCGGATGCAGCTCCGCCAGCGGATACAGGATGCGCTCACACGCGCGTTTCCGGAAGGCGCACCTTCGTCGTCGCATCGCCCGCCATTGCGTATGACGAGCGAGACGTCGTTGTATTTCTCCCACTGAGCCGAAATCAAAGAAAAAAATCAAACGCCAGGCGCATTCTGTGCATTTTCTTGGTCGCCACTTGTTCTTGCTGCGCCGATCAAACCCTCAACTGCTGTCTCTCTTTGCTATGTCATTGCCTATTATTTCCCTGCTTTTTCCCCATTTCATCGCATCGCATCACGTACATTGAGAACCCTGATACCTCAAGCATCAGCATTTTACGTTATTATCTCGCAGAACTCGGACAGTAGGAGAGTAGAGAGAGTTTAGAAGCTACTGTACTGTATTCGCGATGATGCGGCTGCACTCCTTTTTACCAGTGCCTACAGTGCAATGTATGTTAATTTTTAGTTTTAGCTGTAAAGAAATGAGTAGCATATTTGTTCCATAGCCCGATCTATCGGAAGATGCGTAGTCCTACAGTAGCCAGGTACGGTAAGGTCGGCACAGTATTGTCATCAACGCACCACGCCTCCTACACGTGTTGCACGCGCCAAGTTAGATTTCAGCCCAGACCTTCGCACGCACATCCCGGCCGTCAATACACTGTGCGATCAGTGTCACCCTATCTCCCTTTGGGAAAGTATTTATACAACGACCGCCGGAAGGCTATGTATGACAGCCCACGAGGTAGCCGTACAGTACCGGACTGTTTCCAGGTATCAGTCCCTACACCGCCTTGATATCACTGGCGGCCGCCGGCCAGCTCCACGACAGTAGTAACTATTGTGGGGCTGTCGGATTGCCTTTGTTGTGTGCGAGGCCCGGAAACCTTCCCAGGCTGATAAGTTATGTGTTGGGCTGCTGTGCGGTATTAAGCCTAGCGATTCTGAGACTAATAAACATGTACTGGGTCTTCTGCGTCCGAGATTGGGAAACAGGCTCGATCTAATGAAGCGAATAAAGGGGGGAGATAATGATCTAGGGGCTCATCGCAATGTCGAAGAAAGCTGGGATGGTAATATGGGTGGAGAGACTAGAGAAAGGAGAAGGGAAGGGAGAAGCACGTTCGGCATACACATGCGAATATATGCTACCAACTCGCATGGACTTCTCTTGTCAATGGAGATAGCATATCGTCCGGGTGACCGCCCAGTATGCAAAGGTTGATGAAGTGCAATCACGACTAGTCGATGCAAGATATCACGCACCCTGACCTAGACCCACGAGCATGTAATATGTCTATGCCAGAGAGACGGGTGATCGATGGAGCAGTTGCACGCGGAGGCTGACGGTCCCCGGAGTTTCATTATGGGAGGTGGGGCATTAGTTATACAGGTGCAGTTCTACCCCGCACGAGAACGTGGTAATTGCGCACTGGATCGGACCACTATCCACAAACCAGTCATTGCGGGTCACTACACTGTGCCTGGCCTGGTGTGGCGCCAGGATCCGAGGGTACTGGCGCATGGGACGACGAATCGACATTGTCAAAGCGCGTTAGCATTGTGCATATACCTAGCAACAAACAAATAAAATAAAATTGGGGGTAGAAGTGCGGCCATGCTCCCGCGATCGGGGACACGTGTCGAAGGCGGGTCGTGACAGGCGGCGGGGCCCTTCCGGAGGAAACCAATGAGGGTCGAAAGACGTGGACATCCCTTGGCAAAAATAATGGACGTGGTGGAGCGAAAGAAAGTGTTCTGTGGTTTTTTGAACCAGTCGAAGACTTGCAGATGGCAGATGGATGGCGGAAAAGGGATGAGCACGTGCCACCTCAATGCGGCCTGCTCGCTCAAAGACCATCGCCACCCCGCTCTAACCAATGAGCACTGCGAGTCAGAGGTTTGTCTCGGGCATTCGTTTTCCATACTGGTCGTTCACTTAATATTGGATTAGCATTTGTCCGCTCTCCCTGCCAAATGACATATCTCCTGGCGCCACCTCACATCGCCCCTACAACGGCCTGAATATGGCCCAGGATCGTCTCAGGGAACAGGAGAATCTACGAACTCAAGGTATGCCCTCCAGCGTACCCACGGAGACTAAAGCGAGAGTACTGACTTTGGTATGGCACAGGGAAAAGTTACAGAAGTGCAACGACAATCGACATGCTCACAGACAATGTCTTGGTTGAGATATTTGATTTCTGTCGACTTGCAGATGTTCAACTTAGATATCGCACTATCTGGAAGTGGCATCTACTGGTACACGTGTGCCGGAGGTGGCGACAAATCATATTTGCATCACCACGCCGTCTCCATCTCGAAATCTTCTGCACAGATGGAACTCCTGTCAGGAGTAATCTCAGTGTCTGGCCTGCCATTCCTATCGTCATACAATATAGCTCTCGTGTGACCGGCTTGGAACATCACGATGAAGACAATGTCGTCGCTGCACTCGAGCATCCCGATCGCGTATGTTATGTCGGGCTTCACTACATAATGAGATCGCAGTTGGAAAGGATTGTCACAGTAATGCAGGAGCCGTTTCCGGTGCTGACGTGCCTTTCGATTTCCTCCAATGATGAAGATGTGCCAGTCATTCCCAGCGGATTCCTGGCAGGGTCTGCACCGCGTTTACAGGAAATCCATTTAACAGGTATCCCGTTTCCAAGTTTACCTGCGCTTTTTTTATCGGCCTGTGACCTTGTCAAGCTCAGCCTTCGCCAAGGCCTTCACAACATGGCTGGTTATATTTCACCTGAGCTGATGGTTGCAAGTTTGGTCATGTTGCCCAGGCTCGAACAAATTGACATTGGTTGCCTACCGCCGGATTCTCCCCCTGACCAAAGGTTCCTACCTCTCATAACACGGTCTGTCCTTCCCGCTCTCACTCGCTTAGACCTCTCCAGTATTTGTGGGTCTGTGGAGGACTTTTTGGCACGGATCGACACCCCTCGACTCAGCGCAGCCGATATACATTATTCGGATCAGGTTGTCGACTTTGAAGTACCTCAGCTCTCCGAGTTCATGAATCGCTCAGAGAATCTCAAGCGAACCCTGTCTGGGCACTGCCGGATAATGGTTGACACCCGCGACCGCGTCGACTTCTGCATTGAGGGTGCCACCGGTAATGAAGCCGAACCCCGGCGGGACCCTGAAACTGGTATTTATGTTTGTCTTCTATGCGAATGGATCGACCGGCAAACCTTACACCTGGCCCAAGTGCTCAGCGGGATTTCTCCCAGACTTTCCAACATAATCCATCTCGCCATCGGTTGCGATATGTTCGAACCGTGGAATGACCCAGACGATTTCGAATGGCTGCAACTCCTCCGCCCATTCTCCTCCGTGCGGACTCTGTTTGTGGCCGCGATATTCGCGACATATGTTTCCCTTGCGGGCCGAGATATCTCCAGGGTGATCGCCACTGATTCAGAAGTGTTGCCAGCCCTCGAGTTGCTTTGCTTGGAAGACGGACCAGTGTCGTCCATTGACGGGCTCACCACCACGCGCCGCTCTGGTCGCCCTGTGACCAGAGTCGACAAAAAAGAGTTCGAAAAACGGCTCCAGGCCTACCCTCCATAATAACTTACCAGTTGCGTATTCTATAGTCCGGTGTTGTGTGATCTAATTGTTCTGATCACCCTGCCGTAGCACTTACTAGTACACTTCGACAAAACAAATCAGTTTGCCTTGGGCTAGATTTGTGACAATACATGTACATTAGGCAAAAATATGCCATAGCCCTAACTAGTTCGCGGACCGTCCCAACTCTTTCTTCTTTCTATCCGATCGATATCCGGGGTATATCCCGGGACGACGCCCGCTGCATGTCCAGACTTGCCGAACATCTTCCGAAGGTCGCTGACGAGCGCTTCGGGCTGCTCGTACGCCGCGAAATGCCCGCCGACCTCGTGCTCCGACTCAAACATGACCTTTGCCTGTGCACGCAACCAAATGCTCTCCCTCGTCACCAGTCCCAAATAAACCGTATAGTAGGGACACACACTCTGGGGAACTGGACGAGGTCCTTCGGGAAGTAGGATAGGCCGACCGGGACGGTCGTCTTGGGGAAACTGACCACTTGGCCCGCTTGCGCGAGCTCATAGTAGATCCGGACGGACACTGCGGGCCCCGCGCGAGAACCAATACATCGAGACCCACGTGAGCACTGCGGAAGCGAGTTCGATTAACTTAGGGTTGGAACATGAGATATAGTAGGTTGATGCACCTTCGTCGTCGGTCCATGGATAAACGTATGTCCACGTGACAAGCTTCTCGTATATCCGGCCCACGGGCGAGTCGGCCAGGCTGACCCCGAGTGTTTGCGGCTTGGTGGACTGTTCGGCTGAGTAGCCCCTGCCATTCTTGAAGAAGTTCCCAGTGTGTGCGGCAAACTATCGCTCGCGCGCCGTGAAAGACGACAGCAAATACTTCAGCACCGTGATGGGGTTTTCACGGAAGCTAAGCGGGTCACATATTTTCGTGGATTAGAACGAGTTGGTGTGTCGTTAGGGCGGCTTACGTGGGCATATGTGAGTGAGACGATCTGACGTGTGTAGGGCCGTATTTGGAAGCCGTGGTAAGTGTCAACTGTGATGGATCTAAACTTGCCAACGTGCTACCTAAAACATGGAATTCATACGACATAGCCCCAGTCTCCACCCTGCGTCACGTATTCTGAGTAGCCCAGTGGGATCATGAGCTTGTTGAAAAGCTGGGTTGGGTATGAGCGCACACCGCGAGAAGATGGCAAAGCTAAATGCCGCTCACCTTGGCGTAATGTTCCGCATGAAAGCCTTTCTCCAGCACCCCTTCCGACCACGGAAATCCGGGAAGACTTGGCGCAACAATGTGGAATGATGGGTAATCAGCAGAAACCGGCGTCAGGAGCGGCGGTATCTTCGTCGCCTCGACGAAGCTTCCTGGCCCTACTGACCATGTAATGGTTCGGCGGTGTGAAAGGGGAGACAACGTACGGCCATGGACGAATAGAAGTAGGATGGAAACCTTGGCGGTACTCCGCTGATACACGTAGTGCACCTTCAGCTCGCCGAACCAGTCCACCGTGATGGTGCGCGCGAACATGGGGAGCGCATTCAGCTCGCGCTTATAGGTGTGCCAATCATACACCTGCTGACAAGCCGCCTGATGTCTGCGAGCGGCGTGCCATAGGCCCACTCAGTGGCGTTGACCTCGTCCGGTAGGCGAATGTCTTTGAGCTTGCGCTTGAGTAGGGCGAGCGCGTCATCCGAGACAGCGATTTTGAAATGCTACTCAGAGTTCATGGCGAATAGGTAGGACGTCGCAAAAGGACGAAAGGCGACAGGTGGTGGTTCGAAAATGAAGGAGAGGCGAGAGACGGTCTGGCAGGGAAACTATCGAAGACACGGTAGTGAAGGGCCGACGTGTCCGAGACGAGGTCGCGACAGGCGGGTGGGGCCCTCCCGGAGAAAGCCAATGAGGGTCGTGGAAAATGGATTCCCTTGGCAAAATACTGGACGTGGCGGGTAGGAGAACGAAAGGTGTTCTGGTTTTTTGAACCAGTCGGGATAGCGGTACCGAAAAAGGGATGAGCACGTGCCGCCTCATATAGGCCTCATAAGTTACGCCTTGAGTTACGCTTCAATGAGCACTGCGAGTCCGGGTCAGAGGTTTGCCTTGGGCATTTGTTTTCCATACTGGTTGGTATTTACCACTAATCCAGGACTGGCGGTCTTCCACTCTCCCTGCCAAATGACCTATCTCCTAGCACCACCTCGCATCGCCACTTGAATATTATCTCTCAGAGTCGTGAACGGGAGAATCTACGAACTCAAGGTATCCCCTCTGGACTCTGGTGTCTCCATGACGACTGCAGCGAGAGTACTGACTTTGTATGGCACAGGCAACAGTTACAGAAATGCAACGGCGATCAACATGCTCACAGACAATGTCTTAGTTGAAATATTTGATTTCTGTCGAAAGGATCAGGTTCAACATTCTGCTTTCCCTGTCTGGGAATGGCAAGGGGGATGGCATTTACTGGTACACGTGTGCCGGAGGTGGCGGCAAATTATATTTGCATCACCACGCCGTCTCCATCTCGAAATTATCTGCAGAGATGGAACTCCTGTCAGGAATAATCTCGGTGTCTGGCCAGCCATTCCCATCATGTTACAATATGACGCCATTACACCTAATGATGAAGACAATCTCATCGCCGCACTCGAGCATCCCGATCGCGTATGTCGTGTCGGGCTTCACATGACGGGATCACAGTTAGAAAGGATTACCGCGGTGATGCAGGGGCCATTTCCAGTGCTGACGCACCTTTCGATTTCCTCCGAGGATGAAAATGTGCCAATCATTCCCAGCGGATTCCTGGCAGGGTCTGCACCATGTTTACGGGAAATCGAATTAAGTGGCGTCCCGTTTCCGGCGCTGCCGACACTTCTTTTGTCGGTCAGTGACCTCGTCATACTCAGACTTCACGACATACCCAAGATTGGTTACATTTCACCTGAGGTGATGGTTGCACATTTGGCTGCGTTGCCCAGGCTCAAACTCCTCGACATTGATTTCCCGGAGCCGGATTCCCTCCCTGATCGAATTCTCCCGCCTCTCATGACTTGCTGGACCGTCCTTCCCACTCTCAATCACTTCGTCTTCTCCGGTGTTTGCGAATATTTGGAGGACTTTGTGGCACGGATCGACGCCCCTCAACTACGCTTCATCGAGATATCTTATTTGGAGGCGGTCGTCGACTTAGCAGTGCCTCAGCTCTCCGATATCATCAATCGCTCAGAAAATCTCAAGCGAACCCTGTCTAAGCATTGCCGAATATTGGTTGACGATATCGAGGGTATCATCGACTTATGCATTGGTGGAGCCACCAGTGATAACGTTACACGCCAGCAGCCTGAAACCGGTATTTATGTTCACTTTCTATGCGATGGGATGGACCAGAAATTCTTGCAATTGATCCGCGTGCTCAGCGGGGTTTCTCCCATACTCTCCGACATAATCCATTTCGCCATCAGTTCTGAGACGCTCGTACCCGAATGTACCGAACCCTCGCTACCACCAGACTCACCAGAGGAGCTTAACAATATTGAATGGCTGCAAGTCCTCCGCCTATTCTCCTCCGCGCGGACTCTGTTTGTGACTGCGATGTTCGCGGGACACGTTTCCCGTGCACTTGAAGACATCGCTGGGGTGACGGCCACTGAAGTGTTGCCAACCCTTGAGTTGCTCTGCTTAGAGGACCAACCAATGTCGTCCGTTGACGAGTTCATCGCTATTCGCCGGGACTCTGGTCGCCCTGTGACCAGAGTCGACACAAAAAAGGAGTTCGAAAGAAGACTGGAGGCCTACCCTCCATAATACCAGTTGCTCATTCTACAGTCCGGTGTTATGTTATCAAATTGTTCTGATCACCTGCCGTAGCACTTGCAAGTACGCCTCAACAACACAAATGTTTGCCCTAGGCTAGATTTGTGACAATACATTCATTCCTATGGATTAAACAACGGACTTGTCGTGACTGGGATTGGACACAGAACCCTGTGCGAACAGAATGAACGGCAACGGCATGGCATGGTCCCACTCCTCGTGCTTGGCGAACAAAAAATTAATCCGGAAATGATGTGCATCGCCGAAAAGGAGTGAGGAGCAAGGTCACGCTTGGCGGGTATGTTCATTGCATTCACATTATTACAGTACTTGTTACCCGACGATTTGCAGTGGGAAGCACATCTGTAAAAATGGGACCTGTCAAAAGCTGTCAAAAGCGTTTGAGACCGGTCTCAAACGCTTTTGACAGGTCCCACTTTTACAGATGCACGCTACTCCACGGGCACACCATCAACCAAATAGCACGAAGCGATAGTCATGCACATATTTTCTACGTGATGTGGGGCCGCAAAGGTCGGTCGTGGCTCAAGGACTAATATTTAACTCTGTAGCACGAGCCATTTTGCGTGACTCTAGAGACGAGATAGCTGGCTCAATTGGTGAAATAGACGGAAGTCGAGTAGGAAGTAGAGTAGAACGCGAGCGAGAATAGAACTTCGCTTTTTGAAGGAGGGAAAGACTTTGAAGCGCAAGCCATTTCAAGAACAGGATGATTCGATTTGTGTACATGCGAGCTGCTACGGTTACAGAGTAAGCAAAAATACGTTACAGTTATTGACTCTACAGTAAGTTATGGACCCTCCTAATTCTTTCTGTCCGATCAATAGCCGGTAACCGGTACATCCCGGGACGATGGCCGTCGCGGGCCCCGACTTGCCGAACATCTCCCGAAGGTCGCCGACGAGCGCTTCGGGCTGCTCGTACGCCGCGAAATGCCCGCCGACCTCGTGCTCCGACTCGAACACGATCTTTGCCTGAGCACGCAACCAACTTCACTCCCCCGTCATCAGTCCGAAATAAACCGCATATAGCAGGGACGCCGTACACTCTGGGGAACTGGACGAGGTCCTTAGGAAGTAGGACAGGCCGACCGGGACGGTCATCTTGGGGAAACTGACCACTTGGCCCACTTGTGCGAGCTCATAGTAGATCCGGACGCTGCGGACCCCGCGCGTGAGAACCAATAAATCGAGACCCAGAACTGCGAAACCAGTTCAGTTGGGTTTGGATCCGATATATGGTATGCACCTTCATCGTCGGTCAGGAGTACGCATCTGTCCAGTGCCACGTGACGAGCTTCTTGTGTATCCATGCGAGCAGGCCGACCTGAACCCGAGCGTCTGCGGCTTGGTAGACTGTTCGGCAAATTAGCCCATGACATTCCTTTAAATGGCGTTGGGAAGCGGCTGTCACCTCTCGCTCGCGCGATGTGAAGGACTTGATCAAGCACTTGAGGGGCTTTCATGGAAGTTCGGCGGCTTGCATCTAGTATTTCGTTATTGAAAAGGTGGGGATGAGAACCGGTGGTGAGCAGTTGGGGTGCTGTCAGAGCGGCTTACATGGGGGTATTTGTGTGTGATACCTTGACGTGCTTATGTCCGTACAAGGAGGCCGTGGTAAGTGTCAGCTACGATCGATCGCCGTCAGTTATCGCGATGAAAGTGCTGTCGAAATCCGGGTGCATACTTACCACATGCCCCCAATCACCAACCTTGCAAGTATAGCCCAGCGAGATCATCAGCTTATTGAAAAGCTGGGATTGGCGGTACAACTGTCAGTGCACCAGCGAGAAAATTGCAGGGCCAAATATGCAGCTTACCTCGGCGTAATGCTTCGCATGGAAGCCTTTCTTTAGCACCCCTTTCTACCATGCATACGGGAAGACTTGGTGCAACAACGTGGAACGACAGGTAATCCAGGTAATCATCAGAAACCACCGTCAAAAGCGCCGGGAGTAACTTCGTCACTTTGAGAAAACTTTCCAGCCCCGCGCAGTGCGCGCCATGTACGACTTAACAAATGGTTTGGAAGGCCAAAAATGAGAGGCGACGTACAACCATGGGCGGACAGCAGCGAGATGGCACATTTAGCGGCACTCCACTGATGCACATAATGCACGCTCAGTTTGCTGAATCCCTCCACTGCGATGGTACGCGTGAGCATAGGAAGCGCGCTCACATCTCGCTCGTGCGTACGCCAGTCATACCCGTCCCCCCATCTGCTGTGGAGCCGCCTGATGTCGGTGAGCGGCGCGTCGTAGGCCCACTCAGCACGTTGACCTCGTCCGGCAGTGGAGTGAAGCTCGAGCTTACAATTGAAAAGCGCAAGCGCGTCTTTGGGGACGGAGATTTTGAAGGGCTGCTCAACACTCATGGCGAGTAAATCGTAGCTGTGGGTAGGTAGGTCGCAAACGGACGAGGAGGAGTGATTCGAAATGGTTTCAGGGTTTAATAGAAGTCCTAGGAGATCTGTTCCGTCCCACTCGCCCGGGCACGACGCCAGTACATTTCGCAGCTCCCCAGTTCCATCCGAGTCATAGCAAGTGCGCGCTCAGGACCACCGTTGAGAGCAGTATCACACACCAACTAGATTTCGCACTGAGTCGTCCCCAAATTGGTCTTTGCAGGTCACTACTTGGTTCTCTATGTCAGGTTTGATGTGGCGCCGGGAGGGGACGGCGGACCGACGCCGTTAGCATTGTACCACCAATAGCTGGCAAAAAAACAGATAAAATTGGAAGGACCGCATAGAGACTGGGCGGAAGCTGGGCGGAAGTGCTTCTCGATGGGGAATGAGTCGAGGAGTGGTCTCCATGTCCGTAAGCGACGAGCGGGCAAGCCTGAGGCCCTTCCGGAGCGTGCTGATGCGAGTCGGAGGGCGTGGGCTTCATCATCGATCCCTTGGCAAAATCACTGGGCGTGGCGGGCGAGAGAAAAGTGTTCTGGCTTTGTGAACCAGTCGGGAGCAAGGTCGGGAGGAAATTCGATGGATGATCGACGAGCACGTGACGCCTAAGAGACTGCTCTGCCACACCCACTGCTTGTTAGTGTACGTCAATGAGCACTGCAAGTCAGAGGTTCGTCTCGCCGAGCATTTGTTGCCTATACTAGTTGGAATTCACCGCTAATCCTGAATTAGCGTTCTTCCACTTTCCTTGCCTGGCGCCACCTCACATAGCCTTTATAATGGTCTGAATATCGCACAGGGTCGTCCGAGTCTCAAGAAACGGGAGAATCTACAATCTCAAGGTATGCCCTCCGGCGCCCCCATGGTGACTGCAGCGAGAGTACTGACTTTGTACGGCACAGACAAAAGTTACAGAAATACAACGACGATCGACATGCTCACAGACAATGTCTTGCTTGAGATATTTGATTTCCGTCGACTTAGAGAGGAAGAGGCTCACATTCAACTTGAACATTCTTCCCGCACTGTCTGGAAGTGGAATTTACTGGTACACGTGTGCCGGAGGTGGCGACAAATCATATTTGCGTCACCACGCCATCTCCATCTCGAAATCTTCTGCACAGATGGAACTCCTGTCAGGAATAATCTCGGTGTCTGGCCAGCCATTCCTATCGTTATACAATATGGCATTCGAGATGTGATCAGCGTGAGACATTATGATGAAGACAATGTCATCGCTGCACTCGAGCATCCCGATCGCGTATGTCATGTCGGGCTTCACGTAACGAGTTCGCAGCTGGGAAGGATTATCACGGTGATGCAGGAGCCATTTCCAGTGCTGAGGTGCCTTTGGATTTCCTCCGAGGATGAAGATGTGCCAGACATTCCCAGCGGATTCCTGGCAGAGTCTGCACCGTGTTTACAGGAAATAAAATTAACCGGCGTCCCGTTTCCAAGTTTACCTACGCTTCTTTTGTCGGCCAGTGACCTCGTCGAGCTCAACCTTTGCGACATACCCGAGACTGGTCACATTTCACCTGAGGTGATGGTTGCAAGTTTGTCCACGTTGCCCAAGCTCAAAATCCTTGACATTGGTTTATCGCCGGATCCCTCCCCTGATCAAATGCTTCTGCCTCCCATAACACGGACTGCCCTTCCCGCTCTCAATGTCTTGAGCCTCTCCGGGGTTTACGAGTCTGTGGAGGACTTTTTGGCACGGATCGACACCCCTCAACTCAACACAATCGAGATATTGTATTCGGATGAGCTTGTCGACTTTGAAGTACCTCAGCTCTCCGAGTTCATCAATCGCTCAGAAAATCTCATGCGAACTTTGTCTAGGCGTTGCCATATAATGGTTAACGACCTCAACAGCATCGACTTCTGCATCGGTGGTGCCACCGGTGACGAAGATGAACCCTGGGACCCTGATACTGGTATCTATGTTTCCCTTTTTTGCAGATGGATGGTTCAGCAAATTTTACACTTGACCCAAGTGCTCAACCGGATTTCTCCCAAACTCTCCAACATAATCCATCTCGCCATCGATTGTGATGCGCTCGACCTCGGGCCCTGGGATAAACCAGACAATTTCGAATGGCTGCAACTCCTTCGCCCATTCTCCTCCGTGCGGACTCTGTTTGTTGCTCCGATATTCGCGAGAAACGTTTCCCCTGTAGGCCGAGATATCTCCAGGGTGATCGCCACCGAAGTGTTACCAGCCCTTGAGTTGCTTTGCTTGGAAGACGGACCAGTGTCGTCCATTGACAAGCTCATCGCTGCTCGCCGGGACTCTGGTCGCCCTGTGACCATCGTTGACAAAAAAAATGAGTTCGACAAACGACTCAAGGCCTACCTTCCATAATACCAGTTGCGTATTCTATAGTCCGGTGTTGTTGTGTGATCTAATTGCCCTGATTACCCTGCCGTAGCAGTTACTAGCACACTTCGACAAAGCAAACCTTAGGCTACATTTGTCAATACATTCATTTCGTTCGTATAGATCGAAAAACGGACTTGTATCTACTGTTTTCCCCACCTACTCACTCTCGTCCCCCCATTTTCCTCTTTCCCCGTCTACCTTACGTTCGGCCCGGGGGAGTTGGCTTCGGTCACACCCGTATATCCTAGGGTAGTGTCGTGGTATTCGTAGCGTGTCTACAGGTGTGGAGCCGGGGCGTCAACACCCGGTGCGAACGAGCACTCGGTGGCCGCCTCATGGGGTTTCCGTACAGAGTAGTGGGCGCACGGGCTTTAGGACCGGCTTTGTACTGGGTACTGCTCCGGATATATAAAATGTTTCAAAAAAAAAAAAAAAAACGGACTTGCTGTGGCTGGCATTGGACACAGAACCCTGTGCAAACAGTATGAATGGCAACGGCATGGCACAATTACACATGGTCCCACTCCTAATGTTTAACGAACAAAAAATGAATCCGGAAATGATACGCAACGCCCATAAACATGGGTTCTAAAAAATTCGCAACGCTGGAAAACGTATGAGGATAGGAACCAATAGTGTCACGCTTGGGCCTGGTTACCCCCAACCTGCACTTAGATCCGGACGGACACTGCGGGCCCCGCGCGCGAGAACCAATAGATCGAGACCTACGTGAGCACTGCCGAAGCGAGTTCAGTTAGATTCGGGACATGAGATACAGTAGGGTGATACACCATCGTCGTCGGTTCACTCGTCAGTCCACGGATACGCGTCTGTCCGCGTGATGAGCTTCTCGTACATCCACGCGAGCAGGCCGACAGGCGAGTCGGCCAGGCTGAACACGAGCGCCTGCGGCTTGGTGGCCTGTTCGGCTGAGTAGCCCCTGCAGTTCTGGAACAAGTTCTCGGTGCGTGCGAAAAACTGTCGCTCGCGCGCCGTGAAAGACGAGATCAGACACTTCAGCAGCAGGATGGGGTTCTCACGGAAGCAAGGCAGATCACATCTTTTCACAGAAAGACGATGGGCACGAGCTGGCATGCCGTTAGGGAGTCTTACATGGGCATACTTGAGTGAGGCCTTGACGTGTCTAGGACCATTTTGGAAGCCGAGGTAAGTGTCAACTGTGATGGATTCAAGGTTGCTGACGTGCTGCCTATAATATGGAGCTCTTACAGTATGGCCTCAGCCTCCACCTTGGGTCACGTATTCGGAGTAGCCCTGTGAGATCATGAGCTTGTTGACAGAAAGAGCTGGGTTGGGCATGATCATACACATGAGGAGACCATGGAGCTAAATGTTGCTCACCTCAGCGTAGTGCTCCGCATGAAAGTCTTTCTCCGGCATCCCTTCCGACAACGCAAACCCAGGAAGCTTGGCGTAACAACGTGGAACGAGGGGCGATCAGCAGAAACCGTGGTCAGGAGCGGCAGTATCTTGGTCACATCGACGAAGCTGCCTGGCCCTGCGCATCATGTACGGCTTAACAACGGCTCGGCGGTGTAGAAACAGGAGATGACGTACAACCATGGATGAACAGCAGCGGCATAGCACCCTTAGCGACACTACGCTGGTGCACGCAATGCACGCTCAGCTCGACGAACCCATCCACTGCGATGGTGCGCGTGAACATGGAAGGGCGTTCAGCAGCGTTGACCCCGTCTGGTAGGCGGATGTCATCGAGCGTGCTCTTGAGTAGGGCGAGCGCGTCGTCTGAGACGGCGATTTAGAAAGGCCGCTCAGAGGTCATGGTGGGCAAATCGTAGCGTGGGCAGGTAGGACGTCGCAGACGGACGAAAAATGACGGGCGATGGATCGAAAACGAAAGAGAGGCGAGAAATGTAGTGAAGTTGATTCACAGCCTGGCAGGGGAGCCCATCGAAGCCATGGTAACTTAGGCACCATTCAGCCCTCGCTCAAGTCGGATCCAGATATCACTGCATGGCTGCCAATGCGTCGTAGACCAGTGGCAGACCCTCCTTTGGATTTCATGGGAACAGTATTCTGTTGCATTCTAAGGTGGGATGCACAAAATTAGCGCGTCAGAAGTCAATGAGGAGTCTACGTGTCCGAGGCGAGGTCACGACAAGCAGGTAGGGCCCTTCCGGAGCGAGCCGATGAGGGTCGGAAGACGTGGTCCCTTGGCAAAAATAAATGGGCGTGGCGGGTAGGAGAACAGAATGCGTTCTGGTTACTGCTGTATTGAACCAGGTGAAGACCTACAGTAGGCAGATGGATAGCGGCACGTGGATGGCGGCACGGAAGAAGGGATGCCTCGGAGCACGTGCCGCCTTGCTGCCACCGCTGTACCCTCATTGACAATGAGCGCTGCGAGTCCGTGTCGGAGGTTTGTCTCGGGCATTTGTTTCCATACTGATTGCTATTCACCGCTGGTCCTGGATTAGTGTTCGTCCGCTCTCCCTGCCAGATGACCTATCTCCTGGCACCACCTCACATCGCCCTTACAATGGCCTGAATATCGCCCAGGGTCGTCTCAAGGAACAGGAGAATCTACGGACTCAAGGTATACCCTCCGGCGCCCCTATAGCGAATGCAACGATAGTACTGACTTTGTACGGCACAGGCAAACGTTACAGAAATACAACGACGATCAACGCTCTCACAGACAATGCCTTGGTCGAAATATTCGACTTCTGTCGAAAGGACCACATTCAATGCTCTTCCCGCCCTGTCTGGAAATGGCACTTATTGGCACACGTGTGCCAGAGGTGGCGAGAAACCATATTTGCATCACCACGCCGTCTCCATCTCGAAATTCTCTGCACAGATGGGACTCCTGTCAGGAACAATCTGGGTATCTGGCCAGCCATTCCTATTGTAGTGCAATATGGCCTTCGTGATGACTGGTACACCACTATACATGATGACGAAGACAATGTCGTTGCCGCACTTGAGCACCCTGATCGCGTATGTCGTGTCAGGCTTCACATGATGGGATTTCAGTTAGAGAGGATCGCCACGGTGATGCAGCGGCAGCAGGGGGCATTTCCAGTGCTGACGTGCCTTTCGATTTCCTCCGATGATGCATATGTGAATGTGCCAGTCATTCCAAGTGGATTCCTGACATCTGCACCATGTTTACAGGAGATCGAATTTACCGGCATCCCGTTTCCGGCATTACCGGTGCTTCTTTCGTCGGCCAGTGGCCTCGTCGAGCTCAGACTTCGCAACATACTCCGGACTAGTTACATTTCACCTGAGGTGATGGTCACACATTTGGCCGCGTTACCCAAGCTCCAAACCCTTCACATCGGATTCCAATCGCCGGATTCCCTCCCTGATCGAATTATCCTGCCTCCCGCAACACGGACTGTCCTTCCCGCTCTCAATCACATCTCCTGTGCTTGCGACTATGTGGAGAACTTTGTGGCACGGATTGACGTCCCTCAACTCCGCTCCATCGAGATATATTATTTTGATCATCACTTGGATATTCAGGAACGTCATCAGGCCCTTTTGGACTTAGAATTCAAACAGCTCTCCGAGTTCATCAATCGCTCAGAAAGTCTCAAGCGAACCCTATCTGGGCATTGCCAGATAATAGTTGACGATATCGAGGATGCCGTCGAATGCTGTATTGGTGGTACCATCGGTGATAAAGTTGAACGCCAGGAGCTCAAAACCGGTATTTTTGTCTACGTTCAATGCGATTGGATGCAGCACAGAATCTTGCACTTCGCTCACGTGCTCAGCCGGATTTCTCCCGTACTCTCCGACATAATCCATTTCGCCATCAACCCTGAACGTTCTAAACCATCGTCACGGTCCTCACTAGCAGATCTGAACTTTTTCGAATGGCTGCACCTCATCCGCTCATTCTCCTCCGTGCAGACTATGTTTGTGGCTGCGATATTCGCGGAACACGTTTCCTCTGTACTCCGAGACACCGCCAGGCTGAGGATCACCGATGTGTTGCCAGCCCTTGACTTGCTTTGCTTAGAGGACCAACCAGTGTCGTCCGTTGACGAGCTCATCGCAGTTCGCCGTTACTCTGGTCATCCCGTGACTGTCGTTAACACAAAAAAGGAGTTCGAAAAAAGACTGGAGGCCTACCCTCCATAATACCAGTTGCGTATTCTATAGTTCGGTCTAAGTATTCTGATGGCCCTGCTGTAGCACTTACAAGTACACTTCGACGGAACAATTCTGTTTGCCTTAGGCTAGATTTGTGACAATACACGCATTCGTATACCGTAGTACGAAGCGATAGCCATGGGTAGATGGACGCCTTCGGCTCCCTAGGGCCCAATGAAGGTGAAGCTGACATTTGTATTTTCCGCGGGAAGTGAGGCTGCAAAGGTCGATCGTGCCACCGGAAGACCGTGTTAGGAGCCACTTTGCGTGAGAGACGAGACAGTTACTTCGAGTGGCGAAATGGACACGAAGTCAAGCAGGAAGTGGAATACAGTAGAACACGAGCAACGATCAAAGCAATTAAAACTCCACTTTTGAAGCTTGAAGGCACACAAGATATTCAAGAACCGATTTGATCACTTCTTCAGTTATACAGGTTTTTCTACATTTACAGAGTAAGAGAAATACGCTATAGTTCTGACTGAATTGTCCAATCAATAGCTGGCACATCCCAGGACGACGCCTGCCGCGGGGCCAGATTTGCCGAACATCTTTCGAAAGTCGCCGACGAAAGCTGAGGGCTGCTCGAACGCCGCGAAATGCCTGCCGACCTCGCACTCTGACTCAAACATGATTATTGCTTGTGCACGCAACCAACTACTCTCCTTCGTCATCAGTTCCAAATCAACTGCATAGTATGGACACACACCCTAGGGAACTGAACGAGGTCTCCAGGGAAGTAGGACAGGCTGACTGGGACGGTCGTCTTGGGGAAAATTATTTATAAACTGACCACTTGGCGCGCGAGCGCAAGCTCGTAGTAGATCCGGACGGACGCTGCAGGCCCCGGGCGAGAACCAATGAATCGAGACCCACGTGCGCACTGTGAAAGTGAGTCCGATTAGGTTTGGAACATGAGATACAGTAGGTCGACGCACCTTCGTCGTCGGTCCACGGATAAGCGTCTGTCCACGTGACAAGCTTCTCGTATATCCGGCCCACGGGCGAGTCGGCCAGGCTGAACCCGAGCGTCTGCTCCACATGAAGCCATTCTCCAGCACCCCTTCCGACCACGCAAACCCGGGAAGACCTTTTTTGGTGCGACAACGTGGGACGATGGGTGATCAGCAGAAACCGCTGTCAGGAGCGGCAGTATCTTCGTCACCTCGACGAAGCTTCCTGGCTACGGACCATGTAATGGCTCGGCGGTGTAGAAACGGGAAATGGGAGACGACGCACAACCGTGGACGGATAGAAGCGTGATGGCACCCTTGGCGGCACTCCGCTGGTGCACGTAGAACACGTTCAGCTGACCGAACCCGTCCACCGCGATGGTGCGCGCGTCATCCGAGACGACGATTTGCTCAGAGGTCATGGCAGCTAGGTAGAAACGGACAAAAGGCGGCAGGTGGTGGTTCGAAAATGAAGGAGAGGCGCGAGATGGGCTGGCAGGGAAGCTATCGAAGTCATGGTAGTATCCGTTCGGTCCTCGCTTAGGGCCAGGTGTCACTGCATGGCTGCCAATGTCAGTGACCCCCCCACGGGTTTCCGGGGAGCGACAAGTCTGCGTTCTAAGGTGGGATGGAACTTACAAAATGAGCGCGTCAGAGGTCGATGAGGGGTCTAAGTACGTGTCCGAGGCGAGGTTGCGACAGGCGGATAGGGCCCTTCCGAAGGTCAGAAGACGTGGAAGTCCCTTGGAAAAAGTACTAGGCGTGGCAGGTGTTTTGAACACAAAAGGATAGGCACGGGCCGCGTGCCACCTCAAAGTACTAGTTATGCCACCGCTTGTTCAATGAACTCTCATTCTCTCAATGAGCACTGCGAATCTGGGTCAGAGGTTTGTCTCGGGCATTCGTTTCCATGCTATTGGTATTCACCGCTGGTCCTGGATTAGTATCCGTCTGCTCTCCCTGCCGAATGACCTATCTCCTGGCACAACCGCACATCGCCCTTACAATGGCCTGAATATCGCCCAGGGTCATCTCAGGGAACAGGATAATTTATGGACTCAAGGTATGCCCTCCAGCGATCCACATGGCAACCGCGGCTGGTACTGACTTTGTATGGCACAGGCAGAAATGCAACGACAATCAACATGCTCACAGACAACGTCTTAGTTGAAATATTTGATTTCTGTCGAAAAGAACATGATCAATATCTTTCTGGCCCTGTCTGGAAATGGCATTTACTGGTACACGTGTGCCGGAGGTGGCGACAAATCATATTTGCATCACCATGCCGTCTCCGTCTCGAAATTCTCTGCACAGATGGAACTCCTGTAAGGAAGAATCTGGGTATCTGGCCAGACATTCCTATCGTGATGCAATATGGCCTTCAGGACTGGTACGTCATTACACCTGATGATGAAGACAATGTCATCGCTGCACTTGAGCATCCCAATCGCCTATGTCGTATCGGGCTTCACATGACGGGATTGCAGTTAGGGAGGATCGCCATGGCGATGCAGGGGGCATTTCCGGTGCTGACGCGCCTTTCAATTTCCTCCGAGGATGAAGATGTGCCAGTCATTCCCAGCAGTTTCCTGGCAGGGTCTGCACCGCGTTTACAGGAGATCGAATTAAATGGGGTCCCGTTTCCAGCGTTGCCGACGCTTCTTTTGTCGGTCAGTGACCTCGTCACGCTCAGAATTTCCGACACACCCAAGATTGGCTACATTTCACCTGAGGTTATGGTTGCACATTTGGCCGCGTTGCCCAGGCTCAAAATCCTCGAGATTGAATTCCTACAGCCGGATTCCCTCCCTGATCGGATGCTCCTGCCTCCCATGACACGGACCGTCCTTCCTGCTCTCGAGCACTTCGTCTTCGCCTGTGTTTGCGAGTATTTGGAGGACTTTGTGGCACGGATCGACGCCCCTCGATTCCGCTCCATCCAGATATTTTATTTGGATGAGACCGTCGTTGACGTTGCAGTGCCTCAGCTCTCCGATTTTATCAATCGCTCAGAAAATTTCAAGCGAACCCTGTCTGAGCATTGCAAGATAATAGTTGACGCTATCGAGGGTGCCTTCGACTTATGCATTGGTAGTGCCACCGGTGATAATGTTGACCAGGAGCCCGAAACCGGTATTTATGTTAACCTTCCATGCGATGGGATGGACCGGTTTTTTTGGCAATTGAACCGGGTTTCTCCCATACTCTCCCACACAATTCATTTCGCCATCATACCCGAAGGTCCCGAACCCTCGCTCCCACCAGACTCATCGGAGAAGCTCAACAATATCGAATGGCTGCAAGTCCTCCGCCCATTCTCCTCTGTGCAGATTCTGTTTGTAGCCGCGATGTTCGCGGGACACGTTTCCCGTGCACTTGAAGACATCGCTGGGGTGGCGGCCACTGAAGTGTTGCCGGCGCTTGACTTGCTTTGCTTAGAGGACCAACCAATCTCTTCCGTGGACGGGTTCATTGCTATTCGTCGGAGCTCTGGTCGTCCTGTGACCACTGTCGGCACAAAAGAGGAGTTCGAAAAAAGACTCGAGGCCTACGCTCTATAAGACCAGTTGCGTATTGCGCGGTGTTATACAATCTAATTGTTCTGATCACATGCCTTACAGTAGCACTCGCAAGTACACCTCAACAACACACATGTTTGCACTAGGCTAGATTCGTGACTAATACGTTCATTCATATGGACCAAACAACGGATTTGTCGTGGCTGGGATTGGACAAAGAACCCTGTGCGAACAATATGAATGGCAACGGCATGGCACAACTACATATGGTCGTCTTAGTCAAAAAAAAAAACCCCCCCGGAAATGATGCGCATCGCCAAAAAAACAAAAACAAAAAAAAAAAAAAGGTGTGAGAAAAGGAACGAACAAGGTCACTCCCGGGTGTCCCCAACCCATCCGCTGTTCATCGCATGCACGTTGTTACTTGTTGCCCAACGATTTGTAGTGGGAAACAAGCTTCTCCACAGGTCAACCACCACTGGCAACCGCATAGTACGAAGCGGTAGTTATGGATAGACGAATCCCCTCGGCTCCCTAGGGCCCAATGAAGGTTAGACCGACAATTGACTTTCTGCGGGAAGTGGGGCCGCAAAGGTCGGCCATGCCACTGCAAGACCGGTGCCAGTGTATAGCTTTGTGGTACGAGACACTTGGCTTGGGAGTGGAGTTGAACGCGAGCGAGGATAAACGCAATTAGAACTCCGCTTTTGAGACTTTGAAGGCACACAAGAACAAGATGATTCGATTTGATCACATGTGAGCCTTTTTATACACTACACGGTAAGAAACTACGCATAGTTCTGATTGAACTGTTGACAGTCCACGGACCATCCTATCATTCTGTCAGATCAATAGCCGTCACATCCCGGGACGACGCCCGCCGCGGGACCAGATTCACCGAACATCTTCCGGAGGTCCGTGACGAGCGCTTCGGGTTGCTCGTACGCCGCGAAATGCCCGCCGACCTCGTGCTCTGACTCAAATACAATCTTTGCCTGTGCACGCAACCAACTGCTCTCCCTCGTCATCAGTCTCAAATAAACCGCATATAGTAGGGACGCACACTCTGGGGAACTGGACGAGGTCCTTAGGGAAGTAGGACAGCCCGACCGGAACGGTCGTCTTGGGGAAACTGAGCACTTGGCCCGCATGCGCGAGCTCGTAGTAGATCCGGATGGAAGCTGCGGGCCCCGCGCGCGAGAACCAGTAAACCGAGACCCACGTGAGCACTGCGGAAGCGAGTTCGACTAGGTTTTTGGAAACGTGAGATACAGTTTAGGGCGACGCACCTTCGTCGTCGGTCCACGGGTACGCGTCTGTCCACGTGACGAGCTTCTCGTATATCCACGCGAGCAGGCCTACGGGCGAGTCGGCCAAGCTGAACCCCAGCGTCTGCGGCTTGGTGGACTGTTCGGCTGAGTAGCCCCTGCCGTTCTTGAAGAAGTTCTCGGTGTGTGCGGCAGACTGTCGCTCGCGCGCCGTGAAAGACAAGACCAAATACTTCAGCAGCGTGATGGGGTTTTCACGGAAGCTAGGCGGGCGACATCTTTTCATGGAAGGTGATGAGAACGAGTTGGTGTGTCGTTAGGGCGGCTTACATGGGCATATTTGAGTGAGACGCTTTGACGTGTTTAGGACCGTATTTGGAAGCCGTGGTAAGCGTCAGCTGTGTTGGATTTAGAGTTGCCGACGTGCTGCCTAGAATGTGGTAGTTCTTACGACATGGCCCCAGTCTCCACCTTGCGTTACGTATTCGGAGTAGCCCAACGAGGTCATGAGCTTGTTGAAGAGCTAGGTTGGGCATGAGCGTACGCACAAGAAGTAGAGCTAAATGCCGCTCACCTCGGCGTAATGCTCCGCATGAAAGCCTTTCTCCAGCACCCCTTCTGACCACGCAAACCCAGGAAGACTTGGCGCAACAACGTGGAATGATGGGTGATCAGCAGAAACCGCCGTCAGAGTGGCAGTATCTTCGTCACCTCGAGGAAGCTTCCTGGCCCTACGGACCATGTAATGACTCGGCGGTGTAGAAACGAGAGACGACGTACAACCGTGGACGAATAGAAGCTGGGATGGCACCCTTGGCGGCACTCCGCTGATGCACGTAATGCACGCTCAGCTCGCCGAACCCGTCCACCGCGATGGTGCGCGTGAACATGGGAAGCGCGTTCAGCTCGCGTTCGTGCGTATGCCAGTCATACCCGTCCTTCCACTTGCTGACGAGCCGCTTGATGTCGGCGAGCGGCGCGCCATAGGCCCACTCGGCGGCGTTGACTTCGTCCGGCAAGCGAGTGTCGTCGAGCTTGCGCTTGAGTAGGGCGAGCGCATCATCTGAGACGGCGATTTTGAAAGGCTGCTCGGAGGTCATGGTGGGAAGACCGTAGGGCGGGTTAGAATTGTGGAAGGCAGCAAGTGACTCGAGAAATGGGGGTGCGGTTCCATTAGCAATGCGCGGTTTCTGGCGCTCGGCAAACGTTATAGGCTCTCGCAAGTTGCCGCGCCACGTCAATCAACCTTTTGTTCGCTCTTCGTCACGCGGGTGCATTGTGATCCGAGTCAGTTCGCGTCTTGCTTGTTCCTTGATATAGCTTGATAGGCTGCCTCCCGGACTGGGGACGGTCAACGCACCTAAGTTAGGGAACGCACGACTGACAGTATCTAGATTGCCGCCGGTTCTATCCCGGAGACGCTCGGGCCGCCATACTGTACTGTACGTTTCGCAGCTCCCGGTTCTATCTGCAAGTGCGCGCTCAGGCTCACCTGTTTGTAGATCTTTTCACTCTCTACCATACAGGCTCAGTTGTGTAGCCCAATACGTCCGTGCACAGACGTAGAAAGATCGACATTGGTTTCATTTCCGCCCTCAACTCAGAAATTATAGGGCGGTGATGATGCCCCCTACTATGTATTGGCAGTATCTGCATTTATATGTTCACCTTTGCTACCACAAATTCCCTTCTGCACCTCGAAGAGTACCCTACAGTCCAGATAACACTCCGTAAGTTCCGTCACAGACTCGTCGTCTTTCTCCTCAAAGGGAGCCAGGGTATTAGCATTTTCTGCATCTCGTCAAGATAGTCGCTAGTAAATGAGGTTATCGAGGCTCGACCCAGAATGATGAGGGTACTCGCGATGGAGATTATCCCATGACGTCGGTGCGCCTCCGGTTCTCAATCCCACCTTTGAGTATGAGGTCATAGTATGGTGTCCCAGGCCTGGTGCGTCCGTACGTACAGCTATGCAGTGACGCTGGGTTTACTATAATATGCGTTTCTTGCCGGATGCAGAGCTTTGGTATTCCAGGACAATACTTTCCTGCAGATACAGACCTAGGGGCCTGTCGGAATGTACAGTGCCAACTGTCTTCTATTGTAGACATCGTAGAGAGTTCGTATATTGGTCTTCCCAGGCCTTGAATCCACCACACCCTGGACGCGGTCAGCCCAGGTGCACCTTTTCAATTTTAGTTCTTACAATTAATGTACAAGACGGATCCCGGTCAGTACTTGAAGTACAGTAATCTCTGGCTGCCATCCGTTCAATCAATAACCAGTACATCCCGGGACAACGCCCCCCGCAGGTCCAGACTTGCCGAACATTTTCCGGAGGTCGCTCACGAGTGCTTCAGGCTGTTCGTATGCAGCGAAATGCCCGCCGACCTCGTGCTCCGACTCGAACACGACCTTTGCTTGGGCACGTAACAAACTGCCGTTCATCAGTCGACTATTGCGAGAGGAAGGCATGTGAACGCACACTTTCGGTGACCGGATGGGCTCCTTGGGGAAGAAGGACAGGCCGACCGGAACGGTCGTCTTGGGGAAACTGATCAATTCGCCTGAGTGTGCGAGCTCGTAGTAGATCCTGATGGACGCTGCAGGTCCCGCGCGCGAGAACCAATAAATCGAGACCCACGTAAGAACTGCAAAACCAGTTCAGTTTGGCTTGGATCCGATGTACAGTATGGTAATATACCTTCGTCGTCGGTCCAGTGATACGCGTCTGTACAACGTGACGAGCTTCTCGTATATCCATGCAAGCAGGACCGACGGGCGAGTCGGCCAGGCTGAATCCGAGCGTCTGCGGCTTAGTGGACTGTTCGGCAAAGTAACCCATGCCAGTTCCTTAAATGGCTCTGGGTAGCGGCTGCAGCCTCTCGCTCGCGCGACGTGAAGGACATGATGAACCACTTGAGTAGTACTATGGGATTTCCGAACAACGTGGGCTGCTCGCCTCTAGTGTTTCGTTTTGGAGAGGCGAGGATGAGAACCGAAGTAGTTGGGGTGCTGTCGGAGCGGCTTACATGGGCATGTTTGTGTGTAATGCCTTCACGTGCTTAGGACCGTATAATGAGGCCATGGTCAGCGTCAGCTACAATCGATCGCCGTCAGTCATCGCGATGGAGGTACTGCTGACAATCCGGAGTGGAGTACTTACCACGTACCCCAAGTCCCCAGCTTGCGTCACGTATTCAGTGTAGCCCAGCGAGATCATCAGCTTGTTGAAGAGCTTGGTTTGGCGGTACAGCCATCAGCGCACGAGCGAGAAGATCCAAGGCCAAGCTTACCTTTGCATAATGCTTCGCATGAAAGCCCTTCTCCAGCACTGCTTCCGACCATGCGTACCCGGGAAGACTTGGTGCAACAACGTGGAACGACGGGTGATCAGCAGAAACCGCCGTCAAAAGCGGCAGTACCTTTGTCACTTCAAGGAAGCTTCCCGGCCCTAGGCGCCATGTATGACATAACAATGGATTGGAAGAGGAGACGTACAACCGTGGACGAACAACAGTGGGATGGCACCCTTGGCGGCACTCCGCTGGTGCACATAATGCACGCTCAGCTCGCCGAACCCCTCCACCGCGATGGTGCGCGTGAACATGGGAAGCGCATTCAGTTCACGCTCGTGCGTACGCCAGTCATAGTCCTTCCACCTGCTGATGAGTCGCCTGATGTCAGCGAGCGGCGCGCCATAGGCCCACTCGGCGGCGTTGACCTCGTCTGGCAGGCGAGTGTCTTCTAGCTTACGGCTCAGAAGCGCGAGCACGTTATCAGGGACAGAGACTTTGAAGGACTGTTCAACACTCATGGTGGGTATAGCGTGTGGGCCGCGTGGTTTGCTCTGCGGCCTGTAGGTATGGTATATGATCTAATCTATACAATATATAAAGCATAGACGAAGGATTTGCTGACACACATTTTTAGTTTGCTGACACATAGAATTCTGACCAATCGTATGTGTATTGTGTCGGGTGTCTGCCCCTATTGCTGACACATAGAAATATGACCAATTGTATGTGTCTCGGAAGTCTGCCCCTATTTGTCCTTCCCGTGTTGTGTTCCTCGCTTCACCTCTGCTGCGACATTAATGCCAGCTTTCTGTGACCGCCTTTTCCGTCTTGCTATGCTTTCAACGCAACGTGACTGACAGCTAACATAGAATTCTGAGCGTGGTGTCGGGTGTCTGCCCCTATTGCTGACACATAGAAATATGACCAATTGTATGTGTCTCGGAAGTCTGCCCCTATTTGTCCTTCCCGTGTTGTCTTCCTCGCTTCACCTCTGCTGCGACATTAATGCCAGCTTTCTGTGACCGCCTTTGCCGTCTTGCTATGCTTTCAACGCAACGTGACTGACAGCTAACATAGAATTCTGAGCATGGTCAAGGCGAGCAAAGGACAGAACGCGGTGGAGGTAGCGGTGCCGACTGCGGACACGGACATCAACGCGGCGTACGAGGACGCGATACACGTGCTGTCGACCAAACTGCCGAAGGAGGAGAAGGAGGAGGACGCGACAACGATGCAGGAGGACTATGATCGTAACTTTAGGACAAAGTGCGTTGCGCCCTCCTTCAATCTGTTGACGCGCTGATGGCTTATATTTTTGTCATATTCAGTGTGTTGCTAACTTGGGTACTTTCGAACGTGAGTGGAACTTGTTCTCTCGGAGAGTCAGTCAGTGGCTTACTTGCTAAACACGCTGGCTTAGGCACTCTTGGTCGCTGTTATCCCTTGCGTTCGCTGCTTCACCTTTGCTCCGACATTAATACCAGCTTTGTGTGACCGTCTTTGGCGCCTCGCTATGTAATTTGCGTGTTACCCTCAACACATTTTTGGTGATGTAATTCTCGTGGGTTTTAAATTACTTCCGTTTCGCCAACCGAAAAGTTCCGTTGAGACTTCAGCCAACAAAGCATATAGGGGTGTCGGAACAGCATCCTGATCAACCTTCGTTCTGCACAGCTACTTTGATGACTTCTTCGAGCTCGACAGAACGCGTGCAAATGACAAACACCGTCGATCTTTTTACTGCTCACACTACTTTGACGCCTGCACAAGTTTCACAGCGACGTCGTCGACAACGTGAAAAAGACGCGGCAAATGGCTGTATTCCAAACGACTACACTGAAAGCACAGGCGAAGGAAGGGTCGGAGAGGTCTTCGGTTTCGTCTTTCCCACATTTCGCATTGTTAATAAGTTTGTTAGTCTTCTCAGCGCCCACGGGTGCGACAGAATCATGTGGAGGGAACTAGTGTGCATTCGTTGCAAACGCAGCATGATAGGAGTGGTCAACAAGCTCATGAATCTGTGAGAATGATAATATCTGTTACACTGCATAATAACGACGGATAAACTTGAGGATTCCGCTCTTTTCCATGAAGATAGCAATTTAACTGCTGCTCAAAGGGGTCAACGTCGTCACCGTGAGCGAGAGAGAAATGCGCGAGCTGACGGGGCGCCTGCTTTTTCTTCACCGGGAGAGGGCGGTCAAGCGGCCTATGTACGTTGTCGGAGACAAGCAGCAGTACGTTCAACGCATGATGACGAACACCGACTAACACGCAACAGCGTGATACAGCTCAACCTTACCCTGCGCCTTCCCGCAGATGAAGAACTGATGTTGGTGTACGAACGGTACGTATTCTAGATCAATTTTTGGTTACGTAATATTCATTGGCTTGCAGTATCGGCGTGCGCGACATATTCCGGCGGCGAACGAGATAGAAGAACATTACTTGGGATCATTCGATTATGAATGTCCACACTGTCATGCGTTCCATTGGCTGGCCGAAAAACGCGCAAAGTCACCAAAGTCGAATCCAGAATACTCTGAATGCTGCCGCGGAGGCGAGATATCTCTCGACTGGCTTGACGCAATCCCACGCGAACTGAAGCACCTGTATGAGGCACACGATCGAACCGCTTCAGAATTCCGTCGCAACATACGTCAATATAATAAGTCATTGGCGTTTACATCTACAGGCGGAAGCGGACAGTTAGTCGGCACCTCATTCAACGGTCGTGGTCCTCCCATTTACAAGATACAAGGCGAAATCCATCATCAGATTGGGTCGATCCTACCAGAAGAAAATCACTCGCCCGTCTACAGTCAGATGTATATTTATGATCATGCCGAATCGTTACAATATTGGCTGCAAAACAATCCTCAGCGCAGTCCGGCGACGATGAACACGTTAGTTAGCATGCTGGAACGATGCCATCCTTTTGTCGACGTCTATCAACAAGCTTATCAAGTGATCCAATCGACAAGTCTTAATGAATATCGAATCCAATTAGACTTTCAAAAAGGATCAGATCGTCGTCGGTATAATCCCCCCACCGGAAACAATGAACTCGCTCTCATCATTCCTGGAGACGAAGACGCGTGTGCGAATTCTCAGGATGTCATCCTGCGTCCACGCGGTGGACCTCTGATTCGTATTTCCGAATGTCACCCTGCATATATGGCGCTGCATTTCCCTCTCCTTCACCCTACTGGGCAACTCAGTTGGCATCCGGAGATTCCTTACATGGGGTCTATGGCCTCTGCATCTGATTCGCAACGATTCGTTTCTTTCTGCGAATTCGCGAAATTTCGATTGCATCCGCGACCGGCACATATTGAATCTTCACATATCTTCCAATCTGATCTCCTATTGCAAGAATACATTGTTCATTTGTGGGCGGCCGCAGAAAATTCACGCCTCAATTGGATTCGCAAACATCAAAGCGACCTTCGGGCGGAATTATATCAAGGTGCTGTTGATGCGTTACAAGAAGGCGTCGACGTTGCAACTATTGGCAAAAAAATTATATTGCCTTCCAGTTTCACAAGCAGTCCGCGCTTTATGCACAAGAATCTACAAAACGCGCTCGCTTTGTTGCGCAAGTTTGGAGGGTCTGACTTATTTATCACGTTCACGGCTAATCCGCAATGGAGAGAAGTCAAAGAAGCTCTACTTCCTAACCAAAGTCCCGCACAGAGACCAGACATCGTCGCGCGTGTATTTCATCTCAAAGTCAAAAGTCTTATCGACGACATCATGCAAAAAAACATGTTTGGCAAAGCAGAAGCTTTTGTATACACAGTCGAGTATCAGAAGAGAGGGCTTCCACATGTTCATCTCATCCTTTTCTTGGAGCGCTCTGCGCGCATCTCCACTCCCGAGGCAGTCGACCAAGTCGTATCTACTGAATTTCCAGACGAAGTCTCCAATCCGCGTCTCTTCGAACTCGTTAAACGATTTATGGTGCATGGCCCCTGTGGCCCGGGTTATTCGTCGCCGTGCATGGACGCAAAGGGAAAATGCACAAAGCACTTCCCGAAGCTTTTCCGAACTGAAACGGAAATCACTGGTGACTCGTATGTGCAGACACGTAGACGGGATACAGGTCAATTTGTTGCCATTGGCAACAGCTTCGTCGACAATCGCAGTGTCATCTCTCATTCACCTTATCTCCTTCTCAAATACAACGCCCATATCAATGTTGAGTGCACGGCAGGATTTCATGCAGTAAAATACATCTACAAGGTGCCCCTTTCCTTCCCAAGCTCGACGATAACTAACGCAATCGCGCAGTATGTTTACAAAGGGCCAGATCGTGCCTCTGTATCCGTCCACACTCATCACGCACTCGCAAACGGTGTCGACAAAACTGCACAAACACGAGACGAGACCAGACTTTACGTAGACGCTCGTTACATTAGTTCCTCAGAAGGTTGTGCAAGACTTATGGGCTGGCCTACACATCGGGTATGTATCCGTACTACGTGTCTGACGAAATCCGACAACTGAACAAAGTCAGGAATTTCCTGCGATGACACAACTTCCCGTTCATTTGGAACGGGAACAATATATCGTCTTCGATCGTAACCATCCCGAGAGAATACACAACCAAAATAACACGCAACTCACTGCGTTCTTCCAAGCAAATCAGCAATGGCCTGAAGCGCGTCGCATATTGTATCCGGATTTCCCCTCCAAATTTACATGGGATACTAAGCGTAAAGTATGGTATCCTCGGAAGGGTGGAAACACCTGCGGAAGAATGATCTACGTTGCCCCCAATGCGGGCGAAAAATTTTACGCCCGACTAATTCTGTCTCACGTCCGCGATTTGCGCAGTTTCGACGATATGCGTAAATACAGGGACACGATTCATCCCACCATACGCGATGCCTGTTTCACACGTGGACTATTGGCGGATGACGGAGAATGGAAACACGCATTAGAATATGGTGCGCATATGCAGACCGGATTCAAATTGCGTCTCGTCTTCATTACCATCGTGCGAGATTGCCAACCGTCCCGTCCAGCACATTTATGGAATCTCTTCAAAGCGCACCTGTGCGACGATCTCCGTCGCTTCTTGAGTAGCCAACATATCAATCCACTATCTGACGAGATGATCTACGACTACGGATTGTATCTCATTCAAACGAGACTCCAAAACGATGCCAAAACGATGCAATCCGTAGGCTTGCCCAATCCGACCACTGACTGGAGCCGGCTACATACACAAACGCCTTCGTCCGTCAATCCTACTTTTAACCCTCACGAACAAAGACAGCTATTGGACGACTCTCTCCCTCTCCTAAATGACCAGCAACGAATCGCGTTTGATCGCATCTTAGCGTCGGCACTCTCACAAACTTGCCAAACTTTCTTCCTACAAGGCGCAGCGGGTGCCGGTAAGACATTCGTGTACAACACCTTATGCTTCGCTGCTCGATCCCGAGGGATGAAAGTAATATGCGTCGCTTCTTCAGGTATTGCCGCTTTGTTGCTTCCAGGAGGTAGAACGGCACATTCCACTTTACGAATTCCCATCCAACTCAATCCGAATTCGACGTGCTCCATTACAAAGCGCTGCGATATTGCTGACATATTAAAACACGTGCAATTGTTAATATGGGACGAATGTTCTATGCAACATCGTTATGCTTTCGAGGCGGTAAACAGAACTCTACAAGACGTTCGCAATTGCCATCAACTGTTTGGAGGCATTCCTACCGTCTTAGGCGGCGACTTCTTGCAGACACTACTGGTCGTCACTTATGGAACAAAATCGGACATTCTGAACGCCGCTCTTTTCTCTTCGCCATTGTGGCCGTCTATTCAACCTAACTTTTTCACTCTCGAAAGAAACATGCGCGTAGGAACTGATCCTCAGGAGCAACAATATGCACACTGGTTACGAGATCTTGCCAAAGGTGTATTGAACGACGCGGACGACACACTGCAAATTCCCGACTATCTGCGTTGTACATCAAACGACCTCACCTCACTCATTGATCATACCTACCCAGACCTTCAGCGACGTCACGGAATGGAATACTTTCGCGAACGTTGCATACTATCTCCTTGAAATCGCGAAGCTAACGAAATCAACGATTACATTCTCGACCTTTTCCCTGGCCCTGCTTTTGACTTATGGGCCAGCGACGAAGCGTTTAATCCAGACACAGAAACACCTACTGCAGATTCATATACGTCCGAGGTTCTTCATAGCGCCACTCCCTCTGGCTTTCCTCTAGCGCATCTAAGACTAAAAATTGGCTGCCCCGTCATCGTTTTACGCAATATGCATCCAGACCGAGGTATTTGCAATGGCAGCAGAGGAATTGTGACGCAAATAAGTACCTGGATCGTTGAGATTCTGTTGCATGACGGAGAACGGTATTTGACACCTCGCATCACACTAGATTGCACAGATCATCAACTACCATTCCATTTGCATCGCCGTCAATTTCCCATTGCCCTTGCCTTTGCAATAACGATCAATAAATCACAAGGCCAGTCATTCTCCACAGTCGGCATAGACTTGCACGTGCCGGCTTTTGCTCATGGTCAACTATACGTCGCGCTGTCAAGAGGCAGATCTCGAAAACAGGTGCGTTGCATTCTCGATAACAACACTACGCCGCGAACGAAAAACGTGGTATATCGAGAAGCCATATTGTAACACACACCCGTATCAAGTTGTATTATCTTCCGTACGTCCTTACTCCTCCAAGAGGACGTTCTCTAACGCGTTGCATTCTCGATGACAACGCTACGCCGCGAACAAAACCGTTGGTATATCGAAAAGCCATATGATAACGCACGCGCGTTTGACATCGTTTTTATTCGGTACGTCCTTCTTCCTGCAAGAAGACATTCAGCAATGCTCATCTCACAACATTCATTTGCTCAGTTATACATCGAAATTACTATACGAATTATTTGCGCTACCACTTTCCCTGAAAAATCCCTGCCGACAATGTGTTTGTACTCAATACGTATTGGAAATTTAAGAACGCTGCTATACATTGTCAAAATCGAAAGAAAGGGGGCCGCCCCTATCCTTTTCAACGCTGCTAATCACATCACACAATATTATTGCGCGTTTCAGACAGTCTTCCCTCTCTCTTATCATGTCCAAAGACGGTCTCAATCCTGGACGAATTGAACTTTTCGGAATGACCAGTCTAGAAGAGAGACGCGCTGTTCCCGGCAAAGGATACAGCTGCGTTTATGACGCCATTTTCACTTGTGCAGACTCTGGACGCGACGGAATAGGAAGCTTCAGAACATACGTTGGACGTGATAAAAACAAAAAAAAAGACGGCGTATACGAGATTCGGGCGAAGGTAAGTGGCCACTAGCTTTCTCCTAACGCTACACCAAAAAACCTATGAACATGCAAATAGATCGTTGGATTTAAGCCTGGTCGCAATCCGAACAGTGAGAAATACAACGACCACCAAATTGACGTGCTAGGAGACATAGATAAAGTTCGTCTCCTTCATGTCAAATGTTGATATGCCTCACGCTCATAATCGACGCAGATGCAACTTCTACAAGAGGCAAACATATCAGACCTTGAAGATGAAGTACACATTGGCGCCACGGGCATCGTTACATCTACCGAAAAATTTCCCCCTTCTTTCTTGATACACGCCAAGCAATACACAGATGGAGGAGCCAGTACTGACGAAATTGCAGTACGAGGCCGTATGGAAAACAACCCGAAATGGCCGGATCCTGCTGAACGCCTTCCTCAGCAGAACCAGGTGATCGCGTTCAACGGAGTACTGCAAAGCTTTGACTCTTATTTCCCTCCCGGCAAAAAACCTATCAAATGTGTCGTCGTCGATGTCAAAGACATTACATACGTCCTTAATCCTGAGAAAAAGAAAGACGATGAATCAACACCCGGAACACAGAAGCGCAATCTACGACTATCCTTACGCGCCCGCAACCGTGCAGAAGCTACAAACACCTCAGAATCTTCACAAACTCTCCCTTCCCCTTCTACCTCACAACTGAAAGGTAAACGGAAGGCTGAAAACTCTGAAGACGAGGTAAACGAAGACGTGTGAGTTCGAAAAAGTGAGTGCGCGAATCTCACACGTAAACCTCCTCTCATCCATCATCGCTGCTATTTAGGCGCAGAGGATCTTAAACCATTGCCCGTCTCATCATGTTTTTCCGTGTGTGATTATTTACACTTATCAAAAATGTGAGCAAGTTGCGAGATAAAACCACAACATGCGATTTCAATTGCTGTACGCGTCTGTATTAACTTGTGCGAAATTTGACGAGATAGTAAAATGACATCATTGCAAAATCGTCCTATCGTACAACGACACAAAGTTAAAAAGTAATCGATGCGGTGATAAGTGACTCGTTGTAATCAATAGTACATTAACGTCGGAGGATGAGGTAGATAACTGATGTCATCGACGGCAACGATGGCTAACTGACTTTCATAGTTTAGTAACTCGCCGGTGAAAGACACATTGCTATGCGTCGAAGGAAGACGATGTGAGTGATCAGGCCACATGGGTCGAATTCCGAGAAGACCGCGAATGTTGATGTCCGCGTTAGTAGCTCCTCGTCTGATCATCTGAGAAAGCAATACAGTAAAAGAGTGAATGTGTCGTTGAACGCTGGTAACTCTTCCTGACACTGTGACTCTTGCTGGAAACAATTCGTTTGGAGACATGTGTGTACCACGCGACACCGGCCAAAAATTCAGTAGATCCCCTATTAAGTGAAATTGATTATCAGAACGTGTCGGGCTTCTCGGATGTGTGTCCGGACGGAACGAGACAACCTAACGTGTTCTACTATAAGTAAAGAACAACGTCGAAATAATAGCTAACATACCTTGGCGTAAATGTCATAGGTTCCAATGTCGATGTATTCGTTATCCTGACGTGTAAGGTAGCATAAGCTACAAACAACTTGTGTTCCCATGATTGGCAGCGAACAGCAAATAATAACGTCGAAGACGAAGGAATCTTGCGGTCCAGGAATGATGCGAGGATTTTCGAGAATTGCACGTGCATTGACATATGCCGTTCCTTCCCTAGGGAACGCAAGATGGTCGCACATGTCGTTCACTATGAGAAAGACGAGTCGAAAAAGGGGCTCGGACGGAAACTCTTTCTATGGTACGGATTAATCAAATAAAGTGTTGCGTACGTTTGCCACTGGTAACGCTCTCTGCGTAACTAAGAATCATAATCTCTTAAATCAACGTGATTCGCGTCTGCGTAACTGTGTGCGGTCTGTAGCGCTGTGCTATTTGTGGAGAAATGAAAGGTTGCCTATGCACAAGTTAAAAAATAACATGCAGAAGCTTGAGGAGCATAGTGCCCTCGCAAAATCAGGGGCCAGAAACCCATTCCGTCATACGCAACGTGCCACCGTGTCATGGTTCCATAGGAAGTAACTGAGGAGCGTCGCCAGTTGTAGAAATACACGGAGAGCTAATATGCAACTCCTCCATTTGATTCAATAAATCTGTTACCAGACAAATCGCTATCAACAACGGCTTGCGTAACATCACAAAGTTGAAAACTCGTACCCGCCGACTCCTGTTCCATAAGCCGTCCACAGTCAACCTCTGTACTGTCATCAAGTGCCGAGATAGGATGCGACGAGGACCGCGCTTGCACCATATAAACATGATTGTTGCGACGTTTCTTCACTCTGCGATACTGTTACGAAAAAAAATAGAAACATATAAAAAAAAAAGGGAAACGAAGAAACCTACCGCCTTATCTGACTTTAAATCTGAGCTGCTTTTCTTGAGATAATACTCACGCATTCAACGCAACCGCTGACTTTCCCGTCGAAGATTAACATCTGGTGGATGTACACCGCCTGTAGAGGACGCGCAACTCATGATGCAGTAAGAGGAAGATGCGAGTGAATACTAATTTCACATGAGCAGCGATTTTTTTGGCCGCCCCTATTGCCTTGGCCCCGTGCTCCTCGCGTTCTTGCGGCGCTGCTCGCGTGCGCCTCCTGTCCTTCGCATTTCGCTAAGTTTGCGTGGGCCTCTCACTCAAAATTTTTGCTAATACATAAATTACTCACGACGTATGGGCGCTTGGTTCACACCCTTACCTTGTCGCTCTGCTGCGCTGCGAATATTACATTTCAAGATAGGCAAAGCGGAAGCAAACACTTCCAGTCAACACTACGTCTACATTGACGTACACTCTCCGATTGTCCACCGCGTTCCGCGCTGACTCAGAGCGATTCTCGAACACCCTCGTGTGAAACGCCAAGGCAGGCTGACCGTAGAAAAATATATAACAGCTATTTCGCATGTATTCTGCAACAACGTCAATCGCAATCGGTCACATGCCAGCAAGGTTGTCTATCTCAGACATTTGGACGTTCACCATGACCTTACTGCATTTAACATGGTCTTGAGCTCTGCTTATGCTTCCTTACTATTTATTTACGGACGCGTTTGATAGAAATCGAAGACTCGAAGCACACAGACCGGCCCTTCGGGCCGGTCCGCAGTCACTAGTTTATTCTGATCCCGGGCATGACGTCACACAAATTTATAAAGAAATATTTTAAGCCTTGATCAAGTTTTATTTTGTCAATATTTTCTGGATGAGCACGTGCTCAAAGACTTCGCTCTACTCTATGCCAACACTCACACCACCAGTACCTTCTGCGAGTCCGGGTCGAAGGTTTGTCTCGGCCATTCGTTTTCCGTACTGGTTGGTAGTGATGGTAAGGTTCGGTTCTGAACCTGGGTTCGAACCTGAACCGGACCGGTCTGAACCCCAATTTCGGGTTCGGGTTCAGCTGTTGACCTGAACCGAACCAATGGTTCGGTTCAGGGTTCAGCAAATTCCTGAAACTGGAGAACCAGTTCTGAACCGGTTCTGAACCAATGAACCATTGAAAATATGCAAAAAATTTAGGCACTCAAACCAAAATCAAAAGTGTTCTATTTAGTGAATGGCATGGATTTATGTACCCGTGCAGGTTCAGCCTGGGAGTTTGGGCAGGTACGGGTACGACTCGGAGTACCAAATTTGTGACCCTCGCAAAACCCATCCCCAGTGGTCACCGGTCACAGGTTTCACCGGGCACGCAGGTTGCTGGACCGGACGCTGCTGCAACGTGTCAACAGACTGCCATTGTTTTCCGACACTCACTGGCAGCGCTCGTCGACTGCATTCCTTGGCCCAGGGAACCCTCAATTTAAAGAAGCTAAGTGTTTTTCCTTTGTCTGACCCTTTTAGCTAACTAACTACAATGTTTTCTAGGTTTCAAACACGTTCTCGGCACTGCCTCCACCTCGCCTGCCATTGTCATCCAACGTGCTTGTCAACTGCGTTCCTTGGTCCAGGGAACCCTCAATTTATAGCTAAGTGTTTTTCCTTTGTCTGATCCTTTTAGCTAACTACAATATTTTTATTTCTTTCCAGGTTCCAACCACGTTCTTGGCGCTGCCCCCACCTCGCCCCGCGCAGGCCTGTATTGCCACCACCACCTTTGGCTTGCAAGTGCCAATTCCACCTTCTTGCAGCGCACAAGAGCTGCCATGCCCCACCACAACACTACGACACCGGCATGGTGTGCAAGCCTTGCTACGATGACAGCGACACCGCCATGACACTACGACAGCAACACAACGCCACAGCATGACAAAGACAGCAACACAACACCGCGGCATGATGAAGACAGCGACATGGCACGTGGCGTGACACAGACATCGACACAGCAGCGACACAGCACACAGCATGACAAAGCCAGCGACACGACGCCACAGCGTGACGAAGACCACGACATGGCGCGTGGCACTACGACAGCGACATAGTGCGCGGTACTACGACAACGACACGACGCCATGGTGTGACGAAGACAGTGACACAGCACGTGGCGTGACGAAGACATCGACACAGCGCATGGTGTGACGAAGACATCGATACAGCGCATGGCGTGACGAAGACATCAACACGGCGCGTGGCGCTACGACAGTGACACAGCGCATGGTGCTACAACAGCGACACGACACCGCAGCATGACGAAGACAGCAACACGGCGCATGGCGTGACAAAGACATTGACACAGCGCGTGGCGCTACGACAGCAACACAGCATGTGGTGCTATGACAGCGACACGACGCCGCGGTGTGACAAAGACAGCAACATGGCGCCATGGCATGGCGAAGACAACGACACAGCGCCGCAGTATGGCGAAGACAGCAACACTGTGCTGCGGCATGGCGAATACAGCATCTGTAAAAATGGAACCTGTCAAAAGCTGTCAAAAGTGTTTGAGACCGGTCTCAAACGCTTTTGACCAGCTCCCACTTTTACAGATGGGCGACACGGCGCCGTGGCCCTTAGTTTACAAGTCTATAGTCACTGTACTAGTAGTATACATGAGTTAATATAATATATTTGGGTATTTTGGGTGCACGGGTCACAAGGGTGTAGAACCCTTGTGACACTTGACTGACCCTTACCCCTCGCTGTGGGTAAGGGTTTCGACAGGTACGGGTACAGGTACGAAAAAAAACCCGAGGGTTACCTGGGCCATACACTAGGCTTTTGTTCAGGTTTGGTTCAGGTTCAACCCCTCCCTGAACCTGAACCAAACCATTGTGAACCTGAACCAATGGTTCGGGGTTCGGGAAAAAAGGTCAAAGAACCGAACCGAACTGAACCTTACCATCACTACTGGTTGGTATTGACCGCTGATCCTGGATCAGCGCTCTTTCGCTCTCCCTGCTGAATGACCTATCTCCTGGCGCCACCTCACATCGCCCTTACTATGGTCTGAATATCTGCCAGGGGCGTCTCAAAGAACGAGAGAATCTACGAACTCAAGGTATGCCCTCTAGTGTCCCCATGGCGACTGACACAAGAGCACTGACCTTGTATGGAACAGGCAAACGGTACACAAACGCAATGACGATTGACATGCTCACGGACAATGTCTTACTTGAAATCTTTGATTTCTGTCGAAAGGACCATGACCAATGCCCTTCTGGCCCCATCTGGAAATGGTATTTACTTGCACACGTGTCCTGGAGGTGGCGGCAAATCATATCTGCATCACCACGCCGTCTCAATCTCGAAATCCTCTGCAGAGATAGAACTCCTGTCAGGAAGAATCTGAGTATCTGGCCGGTCGTTCCTATTGTTATGCGATATGGCCAATATGATTGGGACACCGTCGCACCTGACGATGAAGACAATGTCATTGCTGCACTTGAGCACCCCGATCGCGTATGTCGTGTCGGGCTTCACATCACAAGGTCGCAGCTAAGAAGGATTACCAAAGCAATGCAAGAGCCATTCCCGGTGCTGACGCGCCTTTCGATTTCCACCGAGGATGAATATGTGCCAATCATTCCCAGCAGATTCCTGGCAGGGTCTGCACCATGTTTACGGGAAATCAAAATTACCTCCATCCCGTTTCCAGCGTTACCGACGTTTCTTTTGTCGGTCAGTGACCTCGTCGAGCTCAAACTTCACCAAATACCCAGGACTGGTTACATTTCGCCTGAGGTGATGGTTGCACATTTGGCCGCGTTGCCCAGGCTCAAAATCCTTGATATTGGTTTCCTAACGCCAAGTCCTCTCCCTGGTCGAACGCCCCCCCCTCTAACACGGACTGTCCTCCCCGCTCTCAATTACTTCGCCGGTGCTTGCGAGTATATGGAGGACTTTGTGGCACTGATTGACGCCCCTCAGCTCCGCTCCATCGAGATATGTTATTTTGACCCGATCGTTTTTGGAGTACCTCGACTCTCCGAGTTCATCAATCACTCAGAAAGTCTCAAGCGAACCCTGTCTAGACATTGCCAGGTAATGATTGACGATACCGATGATACCATCAACCAAGCCATCAACTGCTACATTGGTGCCACCACGGATAAAGTTCAACACCGGGAGCCTGAGACCGGTATTTATGTTTATTTCCTATGCCATGGGATGGACCGCAAATTCCTTCACTTGGCTCTCGTGTTCGGCTGTATTTCTCCTGTGCTCGACATAATCCATTTCGCCATCAATTCCGAGACGCTCGAACCTTGGCTCGAATCCCCGTTCTCACCAGAGGATGTGGATTATTTTGAATGGCTCCACCTCCTCCACACATTCTCCTCCGTGCAGACTCTGTTTGTGGCTGCGATATTCGCGGGACGCGTTTCCCCTGTACTTGAAGACATCGCCGGGGACCCAGTCACCGAATTTTTGCCAGCCCTTGAGTTGCTTTGCTTAGAGGACCAACCAATCTCGTCCGTTGACCAGTTCCTCACTGCTCGCCGGGACTCTGGCCACCCCGTGACCATCGTGAACACGAAAGAGGAGTTCGAGAAAAGACTCGAGGCCTACCCTCCATAATACCAGTTGCGTATTCTATAGCCCGGTGTTGTGGGATCTATTTGTTCTGATCACCTTGCTGTAGCACCTACAAGTACACTTCGACAGAACTAATCTGTTTGGCTTAAGCTAGATTTGTGATAATACATTCATTCGCACAGATTAAACAACGGACGCTGTCGTGGCTGGCCTTGGACACAGCCCTGTGCGAACAGTATGTATAACAAAGGCGTGGCACAACCACGCAGGGTCGTCTTGGCGAACCAAAAATGAATCAGGAAATGATGCGCATCGCCGAAAGGTGTGAGGCGGGGAACCAACAGGGTCACTCTTGAGCCTGGGTGTCCCCAACCCGCACTTGTAGGCCGCTGTTCATCGCATTCACGTTTTTACTTATTACCCAATGATTTGCAGTGGGAAGCAAGCTACTCCACAGGCACGCTATCGACCGAATAGCGCGAAGCAACAGTCACGGATAGATGAACTCCCTCGCTTTTTGAAACGTGAAAGACTTCAAAGTTTGAAGGCACACGAGAGGTTTCGAGAACCGGATGATTCGATTCGAGTACATGCGAATCTCTTCATACAGGTTTTTCTACATTTACAAATAATTGTTGACGGTCCGCATATTACAGCTAGATCCAATTCGATAGGCCCCTCGCGACCGGATTACAGCATAGGGCTGAGATTGAATGGGCTGTCCGGCAACTTTGCCGAATTTTTTTCTCACACAAATTATTTGTAGTAATAAAATAATTAAAAAAGAAAATTATATAATGAGCACGCGAAACGTTTTGATGCTAAGTTGAACTTGCAGGTGTGAGGATGCACTACGGCTACTTTTCCAAAAGACGGAGCCATGCAGTAAAGCACAACAAAATCTCAATATATTGTGATATGGAATACAAAAAAAAACTGTATTGAAGAGCGGGTGTTACAGGTGGCCGCTCAGGAGTCAGGCGAAACATCGGGGGTGTCGCTACGTATGTATGGGATTGAGATCATTGTCAGCGTCGACCAAGTAGAACACGACGTACCGTTTCATGATATAACCCGCCCTTTGGAGAGTGCGCGCAATTGTCTGCAGCGAGGTCTCGGCGTCGAAGGCTCCACGGAGCTCCGTCTGCAGCTCCTTGAGGGCGATGTCAGGCTGGCGCTCGACGCAGTCACAAAGGAACTGGTCAGCGGAAAGTGAGACGACCACCCAGCTCGAAAGGTGTTGCGACGTACCTTTGCTTCTATGGCAGTGAGCACACAAGGCCGACCAGGTGATTCGCGCGAAGATGCACCGGTGTCCCCGATACGTGTTCCGCAAACGCTTGAGGGATCGTTCACTGATCCCCGTGAAATCACGAATTTCCGGGTCGGTGAGACCCTGGAGGGGCATCGATAACGCCATTCTTTCAGCTCGTCGGATATGTACCGGCGAACCATTGGGGAGAGTGATGGTAGGCTCGGGGACGCTTGGGGGACGTGATGGCACTCGGCAAGGGATAAGTGGGAGAGAACCTTACTTTTAGAAGCTGAGGTCGCGCAGAGAAAGGGAATAACTATTTTACAACCCGAAATTATGCAATATAACTACTATCTCAAGAATTTCAAAATATACTTAACTATGAACTCCGTTCATGAAACTTAGAAGTCCGCCTAGTCTGTTCGCGGGCAAGGGGCCTATCGAATTGGATCTAGCTGTATCCTAAGTCCTTCTGTGTCGATCAATAGCCGGTATATCCCGGGACGACGCCGTCGCGGGTCCAGACTTGCCGAACATTTTACGAAGGTCGCCCACGAGTGCTTCGGGCTGCTCGTACGCCGCAAAGTTTCCGCCGATCTTGTGATCTGACTCGAACACGATCCTTCCTTTGGAACGTAACAAACTGCACCCCGTCCACCGTCCTTTAGTAATCAACCATAGCAAGAGCAAGGGATTTGAACGCACACTTTCGGGAACCGGACGATATCCTTGGGGAAGAAGGACGGACGGTCCGGGACGGTCGTCTTGGGGAAAACAATCACTTCGCCGAGTGTGCGAATTCATAGTAGATCCTGACGGAGGCTGCAGGCCCCGCACGCGAGAACCAATAAATCGAGACCCACGTAAGAACTGCGAAACCGATTTAGTATAGGTTTGGATTCGATATATGGTGGATGTCAATGTACTTTCGTCGTCGGTCCACGGATACGCATCTGTCCACGCGACGAGCTTCTCGTATATCCACGCGAGCAAGCCGACGGGCGAGTCGGCCAGGCTGTATCCGATTGTCTGCGGCTTGGTGGACTGTTCGGCATAGTAGCCCATGCCATTCTTGAAGAAGTTTTGGGAAATAGATGCTGCCTCTCGCTCACGGGACGTGAAGGACGTGATCCAGTACTTTAGTAGAATAATGGGACTTCCAAAGAACGTGGGCGGTTCGCATCTAATTTTTTTTTTGTTTTGGAATTACAAGGATGAGAAGAGGCGGGGAGGGCGGCCTACATGGGCGAGTTCGTGTGTGATGCCTTGACGTGCTTAGGTCCGTATAAGGAGGCCGTGGTAAGCGCCAGCTACAATCGATTGCCGTCATCGCGACGTACCCGAAGAGGTGCTACTGACACTTACTATATGCCCCCAGTTTCCGCCTTGCGTCACGTATTCGGTGTAACCCAGAGAGATCATCAGCTTGTTGAAGAGCTGCGGTACGAGTGGTCAGCGTGGCAGCAAGAAGATCGCAGGGCCAAGCCTACCTCAGCATAATGCTTCGCATGAAAGCCCTTCTCTAGCACACCTTCCGACCATGCGTACCCAGGAAGACTTGGTACGACAACATGGAACGACGGGTGATCCGCGGAAACCGACGTCAAAAGCGGCAGTACCTTCGTCACTTCGAGGAAGCTTCCCGGCCCTGCGCACCAACCAAGTACGTCAACAACGGGCTTGGCAGGGCAGAGACGAGAGACGACGTACAACCATGGATGAACAGCAAGGGGATGGCGCCCTTAACGGCACTCTTCTGGTGCACGTAATGCACGCTCAGCTCGCCGAACGCTTCCACCTCATCTGGAGCGCGGCTGGTGGCCCTCTGACTTTGGGGAGCAAACATGGGTCCGCACCCACCCCCCACTCAAAGGGAGCCTGTCCTTCACATATGCCAACACCCTCACCTGACCTCCAGACGGTGGAAACCACCCGCTTTGGAGAGCGGCCACAGCAAGGGAGAAGGACGACAGAGGATGTCAGACTGGGCGCCCCCTGTACACCCGGAAAACCACATCCATGGCCCTTCAGCTAGCGGTCGACCACACTTTCACAGGCACCTATGTGATTAGGTTCAGACCGGGTGACCCAGAAGAAGCCTCAGCGTGCCCCTGTGGGGCGCTTTTCAAAACGGATATACACATCCTTTACGACTGCCCACACCAGTTGATCCCCATTGCAAGACACCTCTCCCGCATTGTCTACGACAGCATCAGAACACCCTATGGCGGCCTATACCGCTCCAAAAACTCACACCAATTACTAACCTTTCTACAGTTAAGCGGAGCAATGTCCAAGCCCAATCCCAGCCCTGTGACCGAGATGTCACCCGAACCTGATTGAGAAGTTGGGAACATGCAGGGCTCACGACATTCAGAGAAAGGGAGCCTCACCCCGGGAAGATAGGGGGAAAAGAAACTCTCAGCATCTGATGCCATGTTCAACTACTCTGCAACTTAACACCTAAACACTATAGCCTGCCTGCAATGGCAGGCTCCGATACGGTCTACCTACCCACTGTCCCTGGTAGTTGCGCCAACCTACTACTGCCAGGGAGCACCTTAGCGTTACCCAAAAACCCTTAGTGTAGCCTGTTCACGCTGCGTCCGGTCTGGGCCTATGTGTCACGGTACGCGAAGTGGACGCTTACTATACGGTGATGACTCCTTTAGTAAGTCGTAATATGTCATGGACTCGAGTATCAGTCAGCGTAGTTGTACAGTATCACATGCCGATGTGGCATGACTCATTCCTAGGACAGCTGTAGTAGGGTTCGAGCTACTTACGCTACTAGTCACACGGATTCGGGAGGAGCTTTAAAGCGTCCTCATACATGTATAAATAGTGGCTCGACAAGACCAAGATACGCCATCTTGGTCTTCTTCAATCACCACTTCCTTCTCTTCTCTTCCACGTGAGCTTCACTTGTCTCTTTGAGCAAGTCGTCTTCATCAATAGCCTAGTGACTCAGACGTCCTAGTGCTTGGTCATCAGTGTCACGTGCCAATATAAGCGCTGTGTACCTGCATTCAAGTCACGTGACTTGTCGTCGAGATATTCGCTAAGTCGTGAACACCCTTTCGCAGTCCAAGTCGGACTAACGCCAGTGGTGGCGTAACACTATGGCCTATCAGCCGGGATATAAATGGATCCAAAAAAAAAAAAAAAAAAACGCTTCCACCTCGATGGTGCGCGTGAACATGGGAAGCGTGTTCAGCTCGCGCTTGTGCGTGCGCCAGTCATACCCATCCCTCCATCTGCTGACGAGCCGCCTGATGTTGGCGAGCGGCGCGCCGTATGCCCACTCGGCGGCGTTGACCTCGTCGGGCAGGCAGGTGTCGCCGAGTTTGCACTTGAGTAGGGCGAGGGCGTCATCTGGGATGGCAATTTTGAAGGGTTGCTCAGAGGTCATGGTGGGTAGGTAGGATGAAATGCGACGGGTGGTTCGAAACGAAAGTGAGACGATAAAAGGAAATGCAGTTGTTTCAGAGTCTGCCGTAGAAGCCATGGTGGTGTCCGTTTAGTCCCCACATGGTTGGGTCAGACCCGGATACTGTATGACGGCGGCCTTGCTAGGCAAACGTCCTTTCAAAACGACATTCCCAAAAAAAAAATCCAAAGAGGCGGATAAACTTGCCCCAGAGCACCTTAAAATCTACGCAGATGGCTCGGCACATGGTGGAAAGGTGGGAGCGGCGGCAATAATGACATGCGGCGATGAGATAGTCGAGAAACTTCAATACCACCTCGGATCAGCAGAGGAACATACAGTCTTCGAAGTGGAACTGGTAGGAATACTACTAAGTTAAGCCTGCAGCTAATTGAGACAAGGGAAAAAGGTAATAGGACATACGCTATCGGGGTAGACAACCAGGCGGCCATCTAGTGATGGTAAGGTTCAGTTCGGTTCGGTTCTTTGACCTTTTTTCCCGAACCCCGAACCAGACCATTGGTTCGGTTCAGGGGTCTAGGCCGAACCCTGAACCGAACCATTGGTTCAGGTTCACAATGGTTCGGTTCAGGTTCAGGGAGGGGTTGAACCTGAACCAAACCTGAACAAAAGCCTAGTGTATGGCCCAGGTAACCCTCGGGTTTTTTTTCGTACCTGTACCCGTACCTGTCGAAACCCTTACCCACAGCGAGGGGTAAGGGTCAGTCAAGCGTCACAAGGGTTCTACACCCTTGTGACCCGTGCACCCAAAATACCCAAATATATGTTGGAACGTGATAAGTACGTAAGGACCTTATCTATAGCAGTTACGACATTACGGTAGTATGTTTGCCTATTACGGTAGTTGGGATACGTACTACAATGGGCGCAATACGCCCTCTATGCGAGAGAAGTCCTATGACTATCTCGAAGTGGTAGTTTACATCAGGCGTGTGTGAAAACGCGATATTGTGGACGCCTGTACTCATCACTTTTACGCAAATGGTCAGGGTAGGACCATAGAGTATAAAGTCCCTCCTATGGGGAGGGAGGCGAATAGATATTCACTCTCTTTCTCACTTGTGCACCCTCTCCACGCTATAGTCTCTCTACCTACTCTAAGGTGAGAACGTGCATTCCTGTTTGCTGCGTGCATTGCTGCGCAACAGGTTATGGGCCCTGCTACAGGGTTTGCCGTCGCACTCTTTGACAGAGTTGCGCCCGTGGTCACTGCCCACCACGTTGTTACCTTTGAAAAGAGGTACTCGTGCGGTTGTAGGCTCTAGACTCAGGGAGGCTCCCTGGTTACTAGCAACCCGGTATTGTGCTCTTGAGGAGCACACAGACTTGGCCAATCGCCTATCTAAACAAGGCTCTATTGCGCGTCCAATTAATTTTGGAAAGGCGAATAGCTCAACCTTGGGGTGACGTCGAGCAGGATCGTCCGGCTTATTGGCATTGATGCTCTCAATGTCAAGATGGGTTTTTTCGACCCATTCTGTTGGAAACAGCCTAATACTGGGCTATTGTCGTGCTTAGTATTGCCAAAGGCGATGCTGGCATTGACAATCTTTTGTTTCACACAGTATTGTTATTATAGTAACGCAATACTGACGTTCGCAAAAGCCAACAGATCTATACAAACCATGTCCTCTCAACTCACTCAGCTTGTCCCCGTCTTCGATGGCTCTAACTGGGCCACTTGGTCTCAACAGATGACCGCTTTCTTCATGTCCCAAGGGCTTTGGGGCTACGTTGCTGGCACCATTGCCCAACCTCCTGTCGCCGAAATCGCTGAAAGAGCAGCTTGGAACAAGAGCGATGAGATGGCTAGGGGTAATCTAACCCTTCGCCTCACCCCTGCTATTCAGCAGGCAGTCACTGGGGCTACTTCCCAGGCGCTCTGGACTTCCGTAAAAGACCGGTACGGTGCGGTGTCCATGCCCCGCATCTACAAAGACTTCAAAGAAGCGATTTCTATTCGCTTCAATACGAATCAGCACCCTGCTCCCCAGTTCGAGAAGATGGCCGCCGCCTTTTCTCGTCTAGGGAACGTTACTGTTGGTACTGGCCCTGCCGCCACTAACCTCGCCATTAAGCCTCAGTTGCAGGCTCTTATTGCAATGTCCGCTTTGCCCCCGAAATGGGAGCACCTTATCCCCATTATGTGCAACAATCTCCCTGTTGCCGATCTCAAACTCGAGACTGTATCGGCTTGCGTCGAAAGTCAGTACGAGACCGAGACTAACCGCGGACAGCATAAGACCGCCCATACAGCGCAGAAGCTTTCTGCCATTAAGCGGAAGCGCGCTGACCCTCGCTTTACCAAGCAGGGTTCCCAGCAGCAGTCTAGCGCTCCCGGCCCGTCCAATCAGCAGCAGCCTTTTAGGCAGCGCGGAGGACGTGGATCCGGAAGAGGCAAAGGCAAAGGGAAAGGCAAGGCACCTGCCCGTGCTCTACAGCACTCGCATATTGCCTCCGTCGCCGCACTAGCCCCTCCTACTTCCCACAAGGTGACTCACATTGGGTCATCTGGTGTCTCTACCAGGACAGAAGTCGAATCATCCTCGCCTCAGAGGACTCCCGGCTTCTTCCCTTCCGTAAATAAGGCGCTTTCGCTCGCTGAACGGCTGGATGTACCCGCTACAGTCCAGACCGTAAAGACGCTCGAGCAGCGCTTCGCAGACGTTGACGCTATCATGCGTCCTCGAATTGAACGGTTCATGGACGAGGAGTATGACTCCGAAGTCGACATCGACATGTCGCAGCAGCCTTCGGGCAGCGCACAGTCGATAATGAACATAGACGGATTAGATGACACGGAGATATTTGGTGAGCAGTCAAATGCTCTCCAACTTGACTTGTCGGATCTGACATTAAGCGATATGACTTCTGATACAGAAAGTCGCGCTCCCACGCCTCCTTATGTCAATCCTACTTCAATTGTTGAAGCAACAGTCAGGTGGGCTACTACCGGCGAAAGCCGTTTCCCTCCTCGATCTCGTTCTAATGAGCGAATCGAATCTATTTGGCGCAGTAATCAACAGTGGCTGCGAGATCACGAGATGCCAACGGACCCCCGTTTCGGCACTCTTATCTCGCCGGCCGCCACAGGCCGTTCGCTGACACCAGAGTCCTTTTTAACCGGACCGGATGAGAACACCCTTGATTGGGGTTCTTGTGATGAAGAACAGTACGTCTTTTCTTCACTTCGCACATCACATGCTGATGACGTTACAGAATTAGCCCTGCCCCCAAAAAGTCTAGGGGATGGCAAATGTAACGGATACGTATATCTACGGGAATCGCATGTACTAGTACTGAAGTCGCTTGATATGTACAATATTAGCAGCGCTCTCCTCGATTTACTTGAGTGTGAGCACAATGAGTACTTCAGTCAATGTGCAGAGTGTATAAAGCGTACACAAAAGATGTGGCTCCTTGACTCAGGAGCTTCAGCACACTTCACTAATAATCTTAGTGATTTTATCGAGTACAAGCCAATTGCTAAGTCTGAAAGGATGCCTGTTAAGACTGCAGCACAAATGCTATACGTTGAAGGAACCGGTTCTGTCTTGCTTGAGCATTACATCGCAGACAAACCCGTAATTACTCGGGTATATCCGGTTCTATATATTCCACGCATAAGCATACGTCTTCTGTCTATGGGTGTCTTCTTACAGCAAGGTTTGCGCGTTTTGGGGAATTCGCAGCATATTAACTTGCTACGTAAAAACAAAAAGATTGTCCAATGTAAACCCCTTCTCCACGGACAATCCCTATATTGGCTAGATGCCTCTATATCCACTCTAACTGAGTCGCATATTGCGAACCAGTCTGCGTTACTAAATGTAGACTATGACCTCATGCATCGTCGCCTCGGTCACCCATCTAAAGAGGTTCTAAGACGAGCTAAGGAACACACTAAGGGCTTTCCAGAAGGGATTATAATTCCCTCCTCTGATGTAATATGTCCTGGGTGCGCGCAAGGCAAAATGCCTGCTGCCTCACATCCTCCGTCCGATACAAGGGCTAAAGCCTCTTTCTCTCGGATTCATTCCGATTTGAAAAGCTTCCCTATACCGTCATACCATAAATACAAGTATTTTATTGTCTTTTTTGACGATTATACTTCGTTTGCATGGATCATTCTTTTACGGGATAAAGCCTCTGCTATTACAGCACTAAAGCAGTGGCTAGCGTTAATTAAAAATCAGTTTAACGCAACCATTAAAGAATGGATGTCAGATGCCGGCGGTGAATACAAATCGGATGCCTTCCTAAAGCAGCTTAAGGATGCCGGCATAACAGTGCTACAGTCTGCGCCACATACGCCACAGCAAAATGGGCGCGCTGAGCGCTTTATGCGCACTATAATGGACAAAGCTCAGGCTATGCGCCTTGATGCTTGCTTACCACAGAGTTGGTGGGAATTTGCAGTACTTCACGCTGCACATTGTTATAATAGAACCCCCATAAGTCGCCTTCAATGGCAGACTCCTTACAAACTATTACACAATGAAGTCCCTGACATATCACATCTCAGAGTATTCGGATGTGGCGCATATGTACATATTCCAGAAGCTCGCCGGGTGAATAAACTTTCTCCCAAAAGCGAACTGATGATCTACCTTGGTAGAGGAGCTGGAATGAAGGCTGATGTCTTCATGCGCACGCCTAATACCTTGTTCTATTCGGACAAGGCACTCTTTGATGAAGCGTTATTTCCTAGGTGTCCTAAGGACAATACTAGGAGTATACCCCGCGGTGTAACTCAGTTAGATGAGACAGTTCCTAGTGAGCAGTCTAAAGACAACGCCGCTCCCGGTGATGATGACGACCTACCACCTGAGCCTCCTATTGTAAAAGGGAGAAGCGCTCCCCAGCCGGCCGCTGGACCTCCTCCTAGCACTTCTGCTGGAGGATCTGGATCGCAGCTACCTCCGCCTTTACCCCCTGTTCCAGTACCTGGTCCTAGTGAACCTAGGAGATCGGGGCGTATAAGGAGACCAGTTACTCGTCCTGATAATGTCTATGGAGATAGGCCTCCTACAGCGATTATTCGTGACATTGCGCGGACTCGCACATGGCGACAATTGACTGAAACACAGCCGGGTAGCTCCCAGCAGCGTTCTAGTCAAGATCAGACGGTCTCAGGCGATGTTCCTGAACAAGCTGAATCTGATTCTTCCAGTGCTCAGAGTGATAATCCGCAGGATTCAGACGAAGTAGATCAGCAATTGCTGATCCGCCTAGCTCAGGAAGGGGGAGTCAAATTTCTAGATCTTCTGCTCGCCAAAGCAGTTTCACCAACAGATCTAGAGTCACCTGATATCTCTAATATTCGTGAATGGACCTATAAGGACATTCAAAAAATGCCAAGTGAACTCCAGGGGGAGTGGCGTAATGCGTGCAAAGAAGAGCTTGACTCTCTTCGCAAACGCAGAGTCTATGATCTTGTTAACCCGCCGCAAGGCAGAAGGGTGATCAAGAACAGATGGGTGTTTGACTTAAAGTCAGATGGCCGTAAAAAGGCCAGGCTAGTTGCCAAAGGCTTTTCTCAGGTTGAAGGCATAGATTATGACGAAATATTCTCGCCAGTGGTACGGTTTGAGACTGTCCGGATGATGCTCGCGCTTACAGCGCTGCAGGATTGGCACATCTCTGGACTTGACGTCAAAACTGCCTTCCTGTATGGAGACCTCGATGAGGAACTCTATATGGAACAACCTGAAGGGTTTAAAGACCCTAGCCAACAAAACAAAGTCATGCGCTTAAGGAAAGCTATATACGGACTTAAACAAGCTGCACTCGCTTGGTGGAGAGCGCTGGATAAGTCTATGAGTTCCCTGAGCTGCACACGACTTCAATCAGACTCAGGTCTGTTTGTTAACGACAACAAAACAATTGTAGTTATTGTTTATGTCGATGACGTCCTCTTCTTAGGAAGAAATAAAAAGGACATAGCATCCCTGAAGAAGCGCTTCATGGAGATATGGGAATGCAGAGACTTAGGTGATACCAAGGAGTTTCTACGCATGCGCATATTACGTTCTAAAGGTAGAATCCTGTTAGATCAGCAGGATTACCTTCAGAAAGTGCTGCAGCGTTTCAAACTGATTAACGCCAAATCAGTACCTACCCCACTACCGGAAGGGTATCATCCATCCCCTAATAAGGGAACTGCAACCCCAGAGCTCCGCGCGTCATACCAACAAGTGATAGGATCCCTCCTATACATTATGATTGGTACACGACCAGATATTGCCTATGCTGTTACCAAAATGGCGCAGTTTGCAGCCAATCCGTCTGAGGACCATATGAAGCGTGCACTTTACATTTGCCGCTACTTACTTGGTACCTCTAATTATGCTTTAGTCTTTGATGGCAAAAGTGACGGTGGTATAATAGCATATGCAGACTCTGATTGGGCTTCAGACCCAATTACGAGAAAGTCCACTACGGGCTACTTAGTAAAGATGGCTAATGGAGTGTTCTGCTGGAATTCTAGAGCACAGAAGTCTATCGCGCTCTCATCCACTGAAGCAGAGTACATGTCGCTGTGTGATACTAGCAGACAGTTGGTCTGGATCCGTTCGCTCTTTAGTGAGCTCGGAATTAATCTCGGACCGATTCCATTATGCGGAGATAATCAAGGCTCCATATTCTTATCTTCTAATCCTGTTCAGGAGAAACGGATCAAACATATTGATCTACGTCACCATTACATACGTGATGTGATCCGTGAAAAGAAGATAGAGTTATTCTTCATTGAAGGAGCTGAGAACCCCGCAGATCTCTTTACTAAGAATCTGGGTCGTATTAAGTTCCTTAAATTCAGGGAACAGCTAGGGCTAGAGTTTGGTGCGCTACCGCGCACGCACACCATGTCTGATGATGGAGATCCGTGATGGAGAGCGTGAAGGAGCTATTGTACTCTCGCGTACACCGCTTCTTCTTGAGGAACATACGTTTCTCTATGTTCATCTGCGTTATGAGCAATCGTCTCCTCACAGGACAGAATCACCTTACTCTCAAAAGACATGGTACGATGTCGCTTTAATCAGCAGACAAATGACTCTAAGCCTTTCATTGAACTACCAGAGGGAAGTTCGCATGTCCTGTCCCTAATGAGGACATAATAATGGGACATCTGAGTTGGAAAATGTCGTTGACATTCACAACTTGATGAGACGTGTTAGAGTCGGGTTGGACACCACTCTACTAATCGACTCTGAGGCAACTTTCACTCGATGCTCTTACCCAGAGCTCGTGAGGACGCTGCTATTTGCTTAGACGCGCTTTAATTAGCTGCACTAAGCAAGGGGGAGTGTTGGAACGTGATAAGTACGTAAGGACCTTATCTATAGCAGTTACGACATTACGGTAGTATGTTTGCCTATTACGGTAGTTGGGATACGTACTACAATGGGCGCAATACGCCCTCTATGCGAGAGAAGTCCTATGACTATCTCGAAGTGGTAGTTTACATCAGGCGTGTGTGAAAACGCGATATTGTGGACGCCTGTACTCATCACTTTTACGCAAATGGTCAGGGTAGGACCATAGAGTATAAAGTCCCTCCTATGGGGAGGGAGGCGAATAGATATTCACTCTCTTTCTCACTTGTGCACCCTCTCCACGCTATAGTCTCTCTACCTACTCTAAGGTGAGAACGTGCATTCCTGTTTGCTGCGTGCATTGCTGCGCAACAATATATTATATTAACTCATGTATACTACTAGTACAGTGACTATAGACTTGTAAACTAAGGGCCACGGCGCCGTGTCGCCCATCTGTAAAAGTGGGAGCTGGTCAAAAGCGTTTGAGACCGGTCTCAAACACTTTTGACAGCTTTTGACAGGTTCCATTTTTACAGATGCTGTATTCGCCATGCCGCAGCACAGTGTTGCTGTCTTCGCCATACTGCGGCGCTGTGTCGTTGTCTTCGCCATGCCATGGCGCCATGTTGCTGTCTTTGTCACACCGCGGCGTCGTGTCGCTGTCATAGCACCACATGCTGTGTTCATCAGGAAAAACCTCCCGCGCTAGCGAAGGTTAAGCGCCTCTAATTTATCAATAACCCAAATAACAGAGATAATGCACAAGTAATTCACGCTAATCACAACTAATCACAAGCGCCTTTGCACGGGTGATGACATAATCTACAAAAATAGAAAATAGATGTCTCGGCTACTAAGCGAATTTATGTAAAAGCTGTGGCACACGATTCCAATACTGCAGAGTCGTCGAGTTGTCCAAAGCAGGGCAAACTATAGATACGGAAAATAACCCTCATGGCCATAAATCATGCCTTTGGGTGACTCCTGGGGTAACCAGTATGTGACTGCAGGTGTCTTTGTCTTCATTGTCACCTTCAAGTTGCTGTGGTCGTCTTTGCTTGCGTCTTTGTCGCATCAAGCGACACTTAGGACGCTGATATCCTAAACTACCAGTGAGCGCTTCTATTTGCAGCCTAGAGGACGTTGGGTTCGAGGAGGCGTGAAGCCATGCTGCCGGTCATGCAGACCTTTGCGGGATGCATAACTTCGCACAGAAATTCACCTAGACTGGGGAAATGTTCCTCTGAAGTTGCTAAGGGCGCGCGTGGATGTGAGACGCTCGGGAACGCGAGGAAGATAACACACTGAACTAAGAAGGGCTCGAAAGCCCTGAGAGGGAGGTACTGGGATTGGCTGATTAGAGGACTAGATACAGAGTGTATTTATACAGGAAAGCCAGAATGCAAATGTAAAGATAGAGCAAGTCCAGAGAGCAACAAAGCGGTCGCAAGGCCAGAGGGATAAAAAGGTGCTTGGGCGAAACTGGCCGAAGTGCGCACAGATTTGGACTTAGCGAAAATTTCATTCGTTGTTTGGTCCTGTTTGGTCTGGACGTGGGAATGACAACAAACAAAAGAGAATCCCGTCGACAGTTGCATCCCCAGGATCCCCCGCCGAGTCTTCTCCGGTCCAACGTCTGTCACCAGTTCAACGTTCAGCTGCCATCCCCGCCTCTGTGAGACCACTAATATATTCTCAACAGCAAGGTCAACATCCTAACAGCTTCCCCCATACTGACCTGAGGCAGGACGCTGCCTCCGCACTTAACGTGCGACTTTCAAACGGAGAAAAAAAACATAAGTTCTATTCCGCGTAACCCTACGACATATTGACCACTGTCACACAGCTGCGATGACACCACACTCCACAACTACAGCCGTCCGCCAACTCTATCCCCCTCTGACACCGCCGACCCGTCACCGCCACGTCACCAGTCTTGGCCGTAAGTCCCTCCAACCCGCTCACCCAGCCACCCAGTCAGACGGGTCAGTCTCCACTGACTGGCAAATGCACAGCTATTTTGGCGTAACACCTGCCATTGCTGACGCCACCACCGAAGCCCCAGCCCCATGCAGTCCCAGACCACGCCACTGCAAACACAGATTACCTAGGGACAAGGTTACCTGCGCGCCTATAACAGTGGCGAAATGATACCGGTACGACCGCGGCGGGGTGTGCGTTACCGCTGGCCGCAAGCAACGACGATGCAACTACGATGGCAGCAAGGCGACAGTAAACTCGGTGTGGCCTCGGCACCAAGTCCGGAGTAAGTTCATCTGCCCCCCCCCCCCCCCCTCTCCCTTCCTCTTCTGTCACCGCTCACGTGGATACACGTATTCGCAGATGACTCCATGGCACTAGCTGCCCTTCTCCGCCTCTTCTGCGGGTGGGTCCAGTACGGGCGGAGGGTGCCCGTTGGACTACCTGGCCCTACTTAGCCGCTTTCACCAGCTCTTAGTTGTGTCCCCGTTGCTCTCATCGTCCCCCGCACCACTCGCTCGTTTGGCTCCCGCCCTCACCCACCACTGCTTGTATGGTAACACGAGTATCACGCGCCTACTGGATGGCGAACTCGATGCAGCGTCAGCACTGAGTTGGCAGTAAGTCCAGTTGTCCCCTCTCTTCCTTCCTCTTCGCTCACGTGGATACACGCGTTCGCGGACGGCTTCACAGCACTATCTGTCCTTCTCGACCTCCTTCTGCAGGTGGCCCCAGCGCGGGCAGGGAGAGCCCGTCGGACTACCTAGTCCTATTTGCTCACTTTCACCAGCCTTACTCGCGTCCCCGTCGTCCTCATCGTCCATCACCCTGCCCCGCACCACCCAGTGATTTGGTTTCCGCCCTCTTCCTGCTTGTAGGGTACTGCAGGCATCACACGCCGACTGGACGTGCGTCAAGCCTTGGCTTGACCTCGAGCTCAGGCCTAGTCCAGCCCTCACCAGGGCTCAACTCTTGTCCCGCCACGCGGCCGGCGAGCCAAGGTGAGCCTTATTCGAGCTTCGTTTTTGTCCCATGGTCTCATTCACCGTCAGATGGTCGTCTAGGCACTCCCGTCGTATCATTGAGCAATCGCAGAGGTAGGTTTTCAGACCTATAGAGCATGACTGCCTTGTCAACCGCCGTACGGATGTCGCGCAGCCCTATTAGTTGACTTGTGATCTGTATTGTAGTCGTTTGATAGTTATAATAAATTTGATAATGGTTTAATAAACATGATAATGATCCGATAATTAGGACGTGATTATCTGAGAATTATCGCGAAATTATTGATAATTAAGCACTATTTTAGTTGTGGCAACGAAATGGAGATAATACAGCTAATTTCGCTAATGGTCGCTAATTTAGTCAGATTATCCCTCGCTAGCGCGGGAGGTTTTTCCTGATGTTGCTGTCGTAGCGCCACGCGCTGTGTCAATGTCTTTGTCACACCATGCGCCGTGTTGCTGTCTTCATCATGCTGTGGTGTCGTGTCGCTGTTGTAGCACCATGCGCTGTGTCACTGTCGTAGCGCCACGCGCCGTGTTGATGTCTTCGTCACGCCATGCGCTGTATCGATGTCTTCGTCACACCACGCGCTGTGTCGATGTCTTCGTCACGCCATGTGCTGTGTCACTGTCTTCGTCACACCATGGCGTCGTGTCGTTGTCGTAGTACCGCGCACTATGTCGCTGTCGTAGTGCCACGCGCCATGTCGTGGTCTTCGTCACGCTGTGGCGTCGTGTCGCTGTCTTTGTCATGCTGTGTGCTGTGTCGCTGCTGTGTCGATGTCTGTGTCACGCCACGTGCCATGTCGCTGTCTTCATCATGCCGCGGTGTTGTGTTGCTGTCTTTGTCATGCTGTGGCGTTGTGTTGCTGTCGTAGTGTCATGGCGGTGTCGCTGTCATCGTAGCAAGGCTTGCACACCATGCCGGTGTCGTAGTGTTGTGGTGGGGCATGGCAGCTCTTGCGCGCTGCAAGAAGGTGGAATTGGCACTTGCAAGCCAAAGGTGGTGGTGGCAATACAGGCCTGCGCGGGGCGAGGTGGGGGCAGCGCCAAGAACGTGGTTGGAACCTGGAAAGAAATAAAAATATTGTAGTTAGCTAAAAGGATCAGACAAAGGAAAAACACTTAGCTATAAATTGAGGGTTCCCTGGACCAAGGAACGCAGTTGACAAGCGCGTTGGATGACAATGGCAGGCGAGGTGGAGGCAGTGCCAAGAACGTGTTTGAAACCTAGAAAACATTGTAGTTAGTTAGCTAAAAGGGTCAGACAAAGGAAAAACACTTAGCTTCTTTAAATTGAGGGTTCCCTGGGCCAAGGAATGCAGTCGACGAGCGCTGCCAGTGAGTGTCGGAAAACAATGGCAGTCTGTTGACACGTTGCAGCAGCGTCCGGTCCAGCAACCTGCGTGCCCGGTGAAACCTGTGACCGGTGACCACTGGGGATGGGTTTTGTGAGGGTCACAAATTTGGTACTCCGAGTCGTACCCGTACCTGCCCAAACTCCCAGGCTGAACCTGCACGGGTACATAAATCCATGCCATTCACTAAATAGAACACTTTTGATTTTGGTTTGAGTGCCTAAATTTTTTGCATATTTTCAATGGTTCATTGGTTCAGAACCGGTTCAGAACTGGTTCTCCAGTTTCAGGAATTTGCTGAACCCTGAACCGAACCATTGGTTCGGTTCAGGTCAACAGCTGAACCCGAACCCGAAATTGGGGTTCAGACCGGTCCGGTTCAGGTTCGAACCGAGGTTCAGAACCGAACCTTACCATCACTACGGCCATCAAAGTCCTCTCATCCGAGTCAAAGCTCAACAAACCGGGCCATCACATTGCTACGGAAGCACTAAACACGACCTCAAGGATCAGAAAGACCAGGGGGAAAGGGTACGCGCTAACCATCAGATGGACCGCAGGGCATTCCGGAATACTGGGAAACGAGAAGGTCGATGAGGAAGCCAAAAAGGCGGCGGAGGGAACATGCTCCCCAACTTGAACGTCCAAGGCTCGCTGGCCACATACTCGCTCAACATACCAGCCTTGTGCAGTCCTAGAGAATAGAATGGAGAATATAGGGCATGTACAGCATTGTGTGTAATGTAAATAGTAATAGAATATGATTTGAACTTCGAGGCGAGGTCGCGACAGGCCAAACGGCCTTAAAAGATTTTTGTGGTACATATGCAAAATTTTCATTCCGCACACCCTTGGGACCGGTGGAGGCCTGGAAAAAAATTGGACTTTCCTAGAGTTGTCAAGCGCCCGATGGTGAACGTTCCAAGTTGGACTACTACTAAGGCCAGCAGAGTTGGAGTTCTTGCCTCAAACGGCCCACGGTCCTACTACTAGCCACCGGTCCAAAGACAATTGTAAGCCGGAGCATTGGAAGCAGATTCTCAGATTAGGGATTTAGGAGGGTCGAGATGGCTGCCAGTGTCAACTACCATTTGAGGGTTCCTCGAAAGCCGCGGGTTGCGGCCGACGCAACCATAGTACCTGCCGTTCCGCCGCCCTAACCTCCGAGTTGGTCCTAACGCTCTATAAAAGCCTTGCATCTCAGCCAAGCACTTCGTGTTCCAGTCATTAGGGCTCTCTGGCCTCTAGCCTTCTGAACAGCACAGTCCACTTGAACCTCCAGATACTATCTTCTAGGCTGGTCTACTGTGCACATGCGATACCACTGGCTCTATGTCCTCTCGTTCCTCACTACCACACCCCTCGCCGACTTCGCAACGCCCCTCACTCCTTGGGATAACAAGCGGGTGAAACATACCTGGAGTGCCGTTCCAGCCAATTGGGAGACTCTGGGTTGCCCGTCCGCCGGCACCACTATCGACCTCTATATTGCACTCAATCCCCACCAGGAAAACGCCTTAATTGATGCACTATACGAGGTCAGTGACCCCAAGCATCCAAGGCACGTCCATCTCACCCCTCCTCCTCTCACGCCTTCATTCACGTGTGCCGCTCCTCGATTTCAGATATGGCGCATATCTCTCTAAGGAACAGGTCGCCGAACTTGTGAGGCCGCACCCAGACACGCTCGAGCTTGTCACTTCCTGGCTCGCACATCACGGCGTCCGGCCCTCCTCGATCTCAACGACACACGGCGGCGCATGGCTGACGGTCAGCAATGTGCTCGTGTCGCGGGCCAACGAAATGCTCGGCGCGTCATACCAGTTATACCGACATGCCGAAGTGAATGACACCATTGTCCGGACGGTCAGCTACGCGCTCCCTGATGTATTGCATGCACACATTCAAGCGGTCGCGCCGACGACATATTTCGCCTCCACACGGATGCAGCGGCAGACACCACGCAGGCGCTCCATCGAAGCAGCGGCAGCGTTGGCAGAGGCAGAGGTGGCGTCGGGTAAGCCCGTGACGGTGCTGTCGCGCCGTGCTGGTGAGGTCACGCCGTCGCAACTGCGCTGGTTATACAAGACGTTCGCATATGTTCCCACCGCGGCTGACCGGAATACGCTTGGGGTATTTGGCTTCAAGAAAGAATACCCGAGTGAGACGGATCTGACTATGTTCATGACTAACTTTCGCTCCGATGTGCAACCCCCCAGTCTGGCAACCTTCACCGTCGAGCTGGTGAACGGCGGTAGGTACGAACCGAACAACCCCGGCATAGAAGCGAGCATCGACGTCCAGTACGCCTCGGCCATGGCATACCCTACCCCGATCATTTTCTACAGCATTGGTGGTACGGAGAAGTGGTCGAAGGACGGCAGCGAGCCACTCCCTGGAGACGCGGACTCCGAGTCGCTCAATTACCTGCTCCAAAAGACGGACATCCCGCAGACCATCAGCATATCATACGGCTCCGAAGAGCGGGATGTGCCGCGGGAATATGCGAGGGTCGTGTGCGTCCTGTATGCACAGCTCGGCGCCCGTGGCGTCAGCGTCCTCTTTCCTACAGGTGACGACGGCGTCGGCGATGACTGCGATGACGAGTTGGGAGATGTCCGGTTCATCATCGAATTCCCTGCATCGTGTACGTGTGGCATTTTATCACCCCTTATAAAAGTACTACACAAGCCCAATTACAAGTCGCTCACCAGACTGCTGTGGTTACGCAGGTCCCTATGTCACTGCCGTCGGCGGCACTACAGACTACGACCCTGAGGTTGCGGCTCCCCTCTCTGGAGGCGGCTTTTCGGACCACTTTCCACGACCGGCCTACCAGGAAGTTGCCGTGTCCGCATTCCTCTCTCGCCAAGGCACCCAGTATGCTGGCCTCTACAAGTGTGCTCACTGCTGTCACCTGACGCAACCGTTTCTTACTTTCTGATTTGTGCAGCCCTGAGGGTCGTGGCATCCCTGACATCGCCGCCCAAGCTCTCAATCTCTCAATCTTCCGTAGAAATGCTGGCATGCTTGTGGAGGGCACGAGCTTCTCGGCTCCCGTGTGTCTTTCCTTGCTCCATCCGCTCTGCGTTGTCCATTCTCAGCTGACCATCGATGTCTAGACAGTGGCAGGCATAATATCGCTGCTGAATGACTATCTTATTACGAGTGGCAGGCCCCCGCTTGGTTTCCTCAATATACGACTATACGGCGACGGAATTGCGGGCCTCAACGACGTCACATCTGGTTCTAACCCTGGCTGTGACACCGATGGATTCTCTGCTGTCCCTGGATGGGATCCCGTTCGTCCCGCCAGACCTGTATCTCTTCATTTCGACGTTGGCTGATTTGTGTTGCATAGGTCACGGGTCTTGGGACGCCAGACTTTGAAAAGCTGCAGAACATATTTATGACACCCCTGGGAGGCGGCGCAGGACAGGGAAGTCAGCCGAAGATTCATGGACCTGGTGAATAACAGCGATAGGTAAGTTCAATTTCCAAACTACATGCACAAGTCGATTCGAGGCGCGAAGGAAATATTTCAAGGCGGTTAGTTCGGTCACAATAGATACTGAAGAAGAGGGAAACAAACGCTTGCTTTACAGAACCCAGGGTTCGGGCAGCGTCTTTGCGAGTCGCTGTTCAGCTCCTACAACGAGAGTTCTGTGCCGCATTGGGTGGAGCGCGGGAGGCAGCCAGGGAGGCGCGGCACGGGAGGACGATAACGTCAGGTTATATTATGTAGGCGACGTGGTGTGTAACTATGATGTATGAGAGTCCGCAGGACGGGAAAGCGAATGCGTAACAGAATGGGCGAAAGCGCGAAGCGCTCCTCGATCGAAAATGAGGGTTCATTTGGCCGAGGCGAGGTCGCGATGGGCGGGTGGGACCTCCCGGAGCGATTGGATGAGCGTCGGTGGACACAGTGAACCTCATCATCGATCCATTTGTATCAAGGGCGTGGTGGGCAGGTTAAAACGAAAGTAATACCGGTTTTTCAGACCGGTTGGAAAGCAGGGCGGACAGGTGGCGGCACGCAAAAGAGGAATGAGCATGTGCCGCTTCGCCCGCTCACTCAAAGACTGTGCTCTAAGGCACCGCTCGTTCCTCGCTCAGCCTTAGATCGGCTACATAAGGCGGCGGACCAGATTCCGGCCTCGAGAGGACGCGCATTTCCGACAGAAATGTGCACAATTTCTTTGCCCCGGCCCGGGTGAAGAAGAATAGTGTATATATGGATAGAGGGGACGGATGGGGGGTGCAGCACTGCAGCCGCCGCGTGCTGAGAATGGCGTGTGACATTCGTAATTCGATGTACCGCGGGCAATAGAGAAGAACGTCTTCCGCGGTTTTGTCCAGTCCTTGTAATTTCGCAGACACACGTGACGCCCGTGGGAGGAGAATTTCGAGGACCGCCAATCCGAAACTCAGAAAGTCCGACCAAATCTTGTATTTACTCGAAAATATTAATCTAGTTTTTGTACTATTACTAATGAACTTAAGTAAGCCTCAATAGTCCAGCCACAGACTACAGACGGACCAGAACACGAACACGGTGGGACGTGGGGGGACTGCTGTACCTTCCCACTACCAATGCCCATGACGTCCAACACAGTCAATAAGCCATGCAGCTCAGCCCAGCTGCGACGAACAGTCTGCAACACGCTACAAATGACTTCTCCCCTCAGATTTCGGACTTTTGAGCTCAGGGTGGCTCATTCCTTGCGTTCCCTAGCGTGCCGCATTTTCGTGCGGCCTTAGATATTCAAACCAGACACGTTCTCAATGCAGGTGGCCATCTCTACGAAGTTTCGCGTCGCGCCGAAACGTGTGCGACTACTTTCAACCACCCATATTTCCCTGGGCTCTGAGGGGCCACTATTTCCATTCCCAACTTCGCTGCACTTGCGCGCGGCTTTAACCATTGGATACCAACACTTCTGCGATCACCAAAAACCCATATACGATATTTTGCGTTCCGCAGGAACTTGCGCGACACCTTGCGCGCTTCACACCCCAATTCTTGCACATCCTAGACGCATTGCCTAGCAATTAGCAAGTGAACCACGTTCGTGCAGGCTCCCGCGTCGCGTATAAACACTTGCAATAATAGTTTGAGCTACTGACCACATTTACAAGTCCCGCAGCGACATGCGTGCCAGTGGCAGCGCAGGAACGGCAGTGTTCGTCAACTTACTTTGAGTGCAGACCTGTCAATGTCCACGCCATTATCACGCGGATTTTCTCACTTCACCAAAAGACCGAGAATTATGTGATGGGTCAACAACAGTGATCGCAAGTCCCGCGGCAGTGTGCGTGGAGACACACGATGTGGTTTCTTCAAGGGCAGATCCCAGTGCGAAGAGGAACATAAGCAAGGTCCCCAGCGTGCAGCATTTGCACGCGACCTTAGAAACTTGAACCCGACGCGTTCCAGACTCAGACGGCCACAAATGCGAAGTTTCGCATCGCGCGGAATAGTGCGCGATCGTTTCCGACCACCTGTTCTCACCTGATCCAGCAGGGTTCGGTGTAGCCCACTGGTATGGGTACCATTTCCGTTCCCGACTTCGCCGCACTTTCGTGCAGCCTTAAATATTCTACGTATGTGCATTCGCGATTTCTACGGACTCCCATACGAGGTTTCGTGCCCCGCAGAGGCCTGCGCAACCCCAAAATCCTGCACGCACCTAAGATTGCATCCTTGCCACTTTCTCTCTCTTCCAGCCTGCGCTGTCATCATTTAGTTATTGTCCTTACATGCAGTATTCCTACCCTGAACCATACACACAATGTATTGTCCCCCTCCCACTCAATAGATCGACTTGGAAGTTTTTTTTGGTGTGTTCACTGAATAATCGACTTGGAACTTTCTCTGTTCCCGCTTACACAATCGACTTGTACTCATTTTGGATGTTTGTATTTGTTGATAAATTTTATAAAAAATTACATTATCGAAAGTATTCTAAGTGGCCGAACTTTCGGAAAAGTCTGTGTTTAATTCGGACTTTCGGTTGTGGCCGAAAAACGTGACTTCTTGCGTCACGTGTGTCTGCGAAATTACGCCAACTGTTTTGTCCCCACACGGGCAGGATATTTTTTCGGGGGTCCGTTGGTTCGGAATCGCTGGACATACGAGCCCATGTCTGTGGTGAGTTGGAATTACTGTGGAAGTGCGGCCTGGCGCGCCTGGTGTACTTCGGCATCTTAGTCTTCCACCCGTTTTGATCGCAAACCATGTCGGTAGTTTCCGACCAGAAGGGGTGCTACTATGGTGTGGCGATATGAGTGTGAGAGTGTGTCGGGCTCCTCGCCAAGGGCCGAGGTTAGAAATAAGGGTGTCCGCGCGTTGTCTAGCCCTATCCTTAGTAAAGGAGGCTGATCGGACGCGATCCAGACCCTCTCGGACGCTATGTGCGTGCCACCGTCTGCCCTTCACTTCTATGTCTTGATCCACGGGGCGGGGGTCCAGACACAAACGTTAGCATGAGGTAAGGTGATGTATATAGGATGCGCTCAATACACACAGTTCATCCAGAACAACTTAGTAGTCGTATAGTATTAGCCTCACAGGTAAGCTAAGTAGTACACAATATACCTACTGCTCCCCATGCCTGCTCATCGTCGACCAGTTGCGTATTCTATAGCCCGGTGTGTTGTGTGATCTAATTGTTCTGATCACCCTGCTGTAGCACTTACGAGTACACTTCGACAGAACCAATCTGTTTGCCTTAGGCTAGATTTGTGATAATACATTCATTCGCATGGATTCAACAACGGACCCGTCGTGGCTGGCCTTGGACACACCCCTGTGCGAACAGTATGTATGGCAACGGCGTGGCACAACTACACAGGGTCGTCTTAGCGAACCAAAAAAGAATCCAGACATGATACGCATCGCCGAAAGAAGTGTGAGGTGGGGGAACCAACAGGGTCACACTTGAGCCCAGGTGTCCCCAACACGCACTTGTAGGCCGCTGTTCATCGTATTCACATTGTTACCCAACGATTTGCAGTGGGAAACAGGCTACTCCACAGGCACGCTATCAACCGAATAACACGATGCAATGGTCATGGATAGATGAACACCCTCGCTTTTTCATGCTATACTTACAGGGTGAGCAAAAACACGTCAGTCCTAACTGGTTGAAAGTCCGCGGAACATCCTACTCTGTCCGATCAATAGCCGGCATATCCCACGACGCCGGCCGCGGGTCCAGACTTGCCGAACATTTTACGAAGGTCGCCCACAAGTGCTTCGGGCTGCTCGTACGCCGCAAAGATTCCGCCGACCTTGTGTTCCGACTCGAACACGATCCTTCCTTTGGAACGTAACAGACTGCACCCCGCCCACTGTCCTTCAGCAATCGACTATAGCAAGAGAAAGGTATTTGAACTACACCGCCAACCGAACTCTTCACTGGAGAAGGGAACATGCCTTACGCATTCTGCCTATTTCTCCAACAGACTGGTGCAGCTTCAAGACCAGAGGCTGGGGCGCAATCCCCGGCTGATTATGGATGAAGTGGTGATTGACCGCACTCTGGAAGACCCTGCTTTAGCGCAGCCCACTGTGATGGCCGCCATAAGTCGTTGCTTGTCTCTTTCTACTATACTATGTCTCAGACCGATCGCAATGTATTCCTGTCCCCGTGGCCCCCTGTAACCGGCTTCCTTGGAAGATGCTTTTCTATTCTCGGACTCTGTCTTAGGATATTTACGATCTCGACCGCATGTGGGCTCAGCTTACGATACCAGTGTTTCATAACTTTCGCTCTCTTCATAGAGGCGAAGACCGTTCTTGTACAATGTACTGCCGCGGAATAAAAATGGTCCAAAAAAAAAAAAAAGGTATTTGAATGCACACTTTGGGGAATGGGACGAGATCCTTGGGGAAGAAGGACAGACCGACTGGGACGGTCGTCTTGGGGAAAGCGGGCACTTCGCCCGAGAGTGCGAGCTCATAGTAGATCCTGACGGAGGCTGCAGGCCCCGCACACGAGAACCAATAAATCGAGACCCACGTAAGAACTGCGAAACCGATTTAGTGTAGGTTTAGATTCGATAAATAGTGAATGTCAAGGCACTTTCATCGTCGGTCCACAGATACGCATCTGTCCACGTGATGAGCTTCTCGTATATCCACGCGAGCAAGCCGACAGGCGAGTCGGCCAGGCTGTATCCGATTGTCTGTGGCTTGGTGGACTGTTCAGCATAGTAGCCCATGCCATTGTTGAAGAAGTTGTGGGAAATGGACGCCGCCTCTCGCTCACGGGACGTGAAGGACGTGATCAAGTACTTGAGTAGAACAATCACTGGAACCGGGAATTGATCTTTAAGCAAATAATCTTGAAATATGACTTAATTAAGACTCAAAATATTTATGTGTGACAATATATTAGGGAAAGATTTAAAGTTTGTAAATCACATGCCCCAAAATGCGCCTGTTGCAGCTGTCATGTGATCCATAAACTTTAAATATATTGTCACATAAATTTACAAATAAATACTTTGAGTCTTATTTGGGTTTTATTCTAAGAATTTTTGCTTACAGATCAATTCCCAGTTCCAGTGAATGGGACTTCCGAAGAACGTGGGCGGCTCGCATCTAGTTGATTTTTTTTAGGATGAGAAGAGGCGGAGAGCAGTAGTGAGGGCGGCTTACATAGGCGAGTTTGTGTGATGCTTTGACGTGCTTAGGTCCGTATAAGGAGGCCGTGGTAAGCGCCAGCTACAATCGATTGCCGTCATCGCTACGTCCCAGGAGAGGTGCTACTGACACTTACTATATGCCCCCAGTTTCCGCCTTGCGTCACGTATTCGGTGTAACCCAGAGAGATCATCAGCTTGTTGAAGAGCTAGGGTACAAGTGGTCAGCGCAATAGCGAGAAGATCGCAGGGCCAAGCCTACCTCGGCATAATGCTTCGCATGAAAGCCCTTCTCTAGCACACCTTCCGGCCATGCGTACCCTGGAAGACTTGGTGCAACAACGTGGAGCGACGGGTGATCCGCGGAAACCGATGTCAAAAGCGGCAGTACCTTTGTCACTTCGAGGAAGCTTCCCGGCCCTGCGCACCAACCAAGTACGATGACTCAACAACGGGCTTGGCAGGGCACAGACGAGAGACACGACGTATAACCATGGACGAACAGCAATGGGATGGTGCCCTTGGCGGCGCTCTTCTGGTGCACGTAATGCATGCTCAGCTCGCCGAACCTGTCTACCTCGATGGTGCGCGTGAACATGGGAAGCGCGTTCAGCTTGCGCTCGTGGGTGTGCCAGTCATACCCATCCTTCCACCTGTCGACAAGCCCTCTGATGTCGGCGAGCGGCGCGCCGTAGGCCCACTCGGCGGCGTTGACCTCGTCAGGCAGGCAGGTGTCGTCGAGCTTGCGCTTGAGTAGGGCAAGCGCGTCATCTGGGACAGCGATGTTGAAGGGCTGCTCAGAGGTCATGGTGAGTAGGTAGGACGAAAGGCGGCGGGTGGTTCGAAGAAAACGAAAGTGATACGATAAAAGGAAATGCAGTTGTTTCAGAGTCGCAGGGAAGCCATAGAAGCCATGGTGGGGTCTGATTAGTCCCCACATGGTCGAGTCGGACCCCGATATGACTGCATGACCGCGAGTACGTAGACGACAAGTCCGCGTTCTATCATAGGGAGGGGGGCACTTGAGGCAGTGGTGGAGCACTTGACTCTCCAGAGTCTGATGGTGAGATCTGATCGAACCTGAGAATGACGTCAGCACATTTATGTTCTCGCTCAGCGCTCGCATGACACTCGTATTATCGAGCGTATTATACTTCCTCATCAAGATAGTCGCTAGCTGAGACTTTCTACATTTGACCGGGTGTTCATTGGATAGTGTTGCAGGGATAGTGACAACTGCTGCCACTGGCAATGCGATTGTGTTGTGGTGGCTTGTGTGGTGGTTGGCACCAAGTCCAGCATAGACGTGCAACATACCGTAATGAAATATGGTGGTGAGTCCGCGCAGCCTTGTGCAGTCCTATAGAATAGAATGGGAGATATAGATACAGAATTCTGTGTAAAAATAATAGAAGTCAATATGATTCAATAAATTTGGACTTCGAGGCTTCGAGGCGAGGTCGCGACAGGCGGGGCACTTCCCGGGCCCGGGCCGGTACGGAAAAGGGACAATGAGCACGTGCCGCCCAAAGACCACGCTCTATCATGCCACCACTCAAGCCTCTTGCGAGTCCGGGTCGAAGGTTTGTCTCGGGCATTTGTTTTCCGTACTGGTTAGTATTCACCGCTAATCCTGGGTTAGCGTTCGTTCGCTCTCCCTGCTGAATGACCTATCTCCTGGCGCCACCTCACATCGCTCTTTCAATGATCTGAATATCTCCCAGCCTGAGGGTCATCTCAAGGAACGAGCGAATCTACTGACTCAAGGTATGCCCTCCGGCTTCTCCATGGCAACTGCAGTGAGAGTACTGACTTCGTATGGCACAGGGAGAAGTCACAGAAATGCAACAACAATTGACATACTCACAGACAATGTCTTAATTGAAATCTTCGATTTCTGTCGAGAGGATCACGATCAATGTCCTTCTGATGCTGTCTGGGAATGGCATTTACTGGTACACGTGTGCCGAAGGTGGCGGCAAATCGTGTTTGCATCACCATGCCGTCTCAATCTCGAAATCCTTTGCACAGACGGAACTCCTGTCAAGAAGATTCTGGGTATCTGGCCGGACATTCCTATCGTTATACAATATGGCCTTTATGATCGGGACACCATCACACCTAACAATGAAGACAATGTCATTGCTGCACTCGAGCATCCCGATCGCGTATCTCGTGTCAGGCTTTACCTAACGGAATCGCAGCTAAGAAGGATTACCGCGGCGATGCAAGAGCCATTTCCGGTGCTGACGCGCCTTTCGATTTCCTCCTCCGATGCCAATGTGCCAATCATTCCCAGCGGATTCCTGGCAGGGTCTGCACCGCGTTTACAGGGAATCGAATTACGTGGGGTCCCGTTTCCAGCGTTGCCGACGCTTCTTTTGTCGGCCGGTGACCTCGTCGAGCTCAAACTTCGCCACATACCCGAGATTGGTTACATTTCACCTGAGGTGATGGTTTCGCATTTGGCCGCGTTTCCCAGGCTCAAAATCCTTGAAATTGGTTTCCTAACGCCAAGTCCTCTCCCTGATCGAACGCCCTCGCCTCTAACACGGACTGTCCTCCCCGCTCTCAATTACTTCGCCGGTGTTTGCGACTATATGGAGGACTTCGTGGCACTGATTGACGCCCCTCAACTCCGCTCTATCGAGATATATTATCTGGATCCGGTCGTTTTTGACTTTGGAGTACCTCAACTCTCCGAGTTCATCAGTCGCTCAGAAAATCTCAAGCGAACCCTGTCTAGACATTGCCAGATAATGCTTGACGATATTCATGATACCATCGACTGTAGCATTGGTGCCACCAGTGATAACGTTCAACACCGGGAGCCTGAGGCCGGTATTTATGTTTATTTTCTATGCGATGGGAGTGACCGCCAATTTTTTCACTTGATTCGCATGCTCAGCCAGATTTCTCCCGTACTCCCCGACATAATCCATTTCGCCATCCATTCTGAGACGGTCGATCCCCCGTCTTCACCAGAGGATGTGGATTATTTCGAATGGCTGGGCCTCCTCCGCTCATTATCCTCCGCGCAGACTCTGTTTGTCACTATGATGTTCGCGATACACGTTTCCCGTATACTTGAATACAACGCCGAGACCCCAGTCACCAATTTTTTGCCAGCCCTTGACTTTCTTTACTTAGAGGACGAACCAATCTCGGCCGTTGACGAGTTCATCGCTGTTCGCCGGGACTCTGGTCACCCTGTGACGATCATCAACACAAAAAAAGAGTTCAAAAAAATACTCGAGGCCTACCCTCCGTAACACCAGTTGCGTAATCTATAGCATGTGTTCTAATTGTTCTGATCCCCCTGCCGTAGTACTTACAAGTACACTTCGACTGAACTAATCTGTTTGGCTTCGGCTAGATTTGTGATAATACATTCATTCGCATGGATTCAACAACGGACGCTGTCGTGGCTGGCCTTGGATACAGCCCTGTGCGAACAGTATGAATGGCAACGGCATGGCATAACTTAGCGTCTTAGCGAACAAAAAGTGAATCCGGAAGCGATACGCATCGCCGAAAAAGGTGTGAGGTGGGGAACCAACAGGGTCACACTTGGGGCCCGGGTGTCTCCAACCCGCACTTGTAGGCTGCTGTTCATCGCATTCACGTTGCTACTTATTACAGTACCCAACGGTTTGCAGTGGGAAGCAAGCTACTCCACAGGGACGCTATCGTACGAAGCTAGGGCTGATGGTAAATCTCCTACTATCCAGCACTTATTTTCGGTAATTAGGACAAGGACAAGTAGTTACTGAAAATAACACGCTTTCCAAAAAAAAAGAATAGTACGAAGCGATAGTCATGGATAGATGAACTCCCTCGCTTTAAGACAGGAAAGACTTTGAAGGCATACGAGAGGTTTCGAGAACAGGATGATGCGAATCAAGTACATGCGAACCTTTTCATACAGGTTTTTCTACATTTACAGAGTGAGCAAAAATACGCCATAGTCCTAACTGAATAATTGTTGACGGTCCGCGGACCATCCAAAGTCTTTCTGTCCAATCAATAGCCGGTATATCCCGGGACGACGCCGGTCGCGGGTCCAGACTTGCCGAACATTTTACGAAGGTCGCCCACGAGTGCTTCGGGTTGCTCATACGCTGCAAGGTATCCACCAACCTTGTGTTCAGACTCGAACACGATCCTTCCTTTGGAACGTATCAAACTGCACCCCGTCCACCGTCCTTCAGCAATCGACTATAGCAAGAGGAAGGGATTCGAACGCACACTTTGGGGGACCGGACGAGATCCTTGGGGAAGAAGGACAGACCGACTGGGACGGTCGTCTTGGGGAAAGCGACCACTTCGCCCGAGAGTGCGAGCTCATAGTAGATCCTGACGGAGGCTGCAGGCCCCGCATGCGAGAACCAACAAATCGAGATCCACGTAAGAACTGCGAAACCGATTCAGTGTAGGTTTGGATTCGATATATGGTGGATGTCTACTTACTTTCGTCGTCGGTCCACGGATACGCGTCTGTCCACGTGACGAGCTTCTCGTATATCCACGCGAGCAAGCCGACAGGCGAGTCGGCCAGGCTGTATCCGATTGTCTGTGGCTTGGTGGACTGTTCGGCATAGTAGCCCATGCCATTCTTGAAGAAGTTTTGGGAAATAGATGCTGCCTCTCGCTCACGCGACGTAAAGGACGTGATCCAGTACTTGAGTAGAATAATGGGACTTCCGAAAAACGTGGGCGGCTCGCATCTAGTTTTTTGTTTTGTTTTTTGTTTTTAGAAATGCAAGCGCGAGAAGAGGCGGGGTGCAGTGAGGGCAGCTTACATGGGCGAGTTTGTGTGTGATGCCTTGACGTGCTTAGGTCCGTATAAGGAGGCCGTAGTAAGCGCCAGCTACAAATCGATTGCTGTCATCGCAATGTCCCAGGAGAGGTGCTACTGACACTTACTATATGCCCCCAGTTTCCGCCTTGTGTCACGTATTCGGTGTAACCCAGAGAGATCATCAGCTTGTTGAAGAGCTGGGGTACAAGTGGTCAGCGCAGTAGCGAGAAGATCGCAGGGCCAAGCCTACCTCAGCATAATGCTTCGCACGAAAGCCCTTCTCTAGCACACCTTCCGACCATGCGTACCCGGGAAGACTTGGTGCAACAACGTGGAATGATGGGTGATCCGCGGAAACCGACGTCAGAAGCGGCAGTACCTTCGTCACTTCGATGATGCTTCCCGGCCCTGCGCACCATGTGTGACATAACAATGGACTGGAAGAGGAGACGTACAACCGTGGACGAACAACAACGGGATGGCACCCTTGGCGGCACTCCGCTGGTGCACATAATGCACGCTCAGCTCGCCGAACCCGTCCACCTCGATGGTGCGCGTGAACATAGGAAGCGCGTTCAGCTCGCGCTCGTTGGTGCGCCAGTCATACCCGTCCTTCCACCTGCTGACAAGCCGCCTGATGTCAGCGAGCGGCGCGCCGTAGGCCCACTCGGCGGCGTTGACCTCGTCAGGCAGGCGGGTGTCGTCGAGTTTGCGCTTGAGTAGGGCGAGGGCGTCATCTGGGACGGCGATTTCAAAGGGCTGCTCAGAGGTCATGGTGGGTAGGTAGGACGAAAGGCGACAGGCGGTTCGAAAATGGAAGTGAGACGATCAAGTCTGGCAGGGAAGCCGTAGAAGCCATCATGATGGTGGGGTCCGTTTAGTCCCACACTTTGCTCGGGTCGGACCCGAATATGACTGCATGACCGCTAGCACGTAGACTAGAGGACTGGTCCTTCGACGGTGCGACAAGTCCGCGTTCTATCATAGGGAGGGGTGCACTTGGCAGCGAGGCCCAGGCCAGAATCTAGCAACCTGGCAAGCTCTTGGCGTCTGATACTCCAACCATCGTGTAGGTAGGATGTTGGTAGGATGTCACAAATGGACGGAGTTGCTCGAAACCGAAGAAATGGCCTTGGAAATGGCGGTGCAGTTTCGACATTTCGCAGCTCCGCGGTTGTAGACCTTTGACGGCGCGCTCACCCCCGGACCTAGGAACTACCTAGGGCCTATTGGTTGGCCTCGTTTGCAACTCGCGTGGCGTCTCTCCCCTTCTCACACACCTCCCCTCTGCACCTAGAAAATGCCTCACACCATAACATTTCGGGGCACCCACGTCGTCTTTCTCATTCTCTAGCTAGTATTATTTGCCGAGCTCTCGATGGGAACCAAGGTATTCCTTCCGTTTCTCATCAAGACTGTCGCTGATTGAGACTGTCTATGTTCGACTGGGTGTTCGCAATGGATAGTGTTGCAGGGATAAGTGACAACCGCTGCCACGTGGCAATGCGACTTGGATAGTGTTAGGGTGGTTGGCGCCAAGTCTAGCATAGGCGTGCACAATAAGTTACCCGGGCCTGTACAGCACTAACTATTGTGCGTATTAGAAGTCAATAAATTGGATCCTTACTTCAAGTTATTTTCGAGGCGAGGTCGCGACAGGCGGGTGAGCCCTTCCAGAGTGAGGGTCGGAAGACATGGACCTTGGCAAAAAATACTGGGCATAGAGGGTAGGGTAACGAAAAGTGGTCTTTCTTGAATTCGTCTGATGGTGGCACGGACAAAGGGACAATGAACACGTGCCGCCCAAAGACTACGCTCTATGCAAACACTCACGCCATCAGTACCTCCTGCGAGTTCGGGTCAGAGGTTTGTCTCGTTAATCCTGGATCAGCGTTCGTTCGCTCTCTGCTGAATGACCTATCTCTTTCCAGTAGCACCACCTCACATCGCCCTTACAATGGCCTGAATATCTCCCAGGGTCGTCTCAGGGAACGAAGGAATCTACGGACTCAGGGTATGCCCTCCAGCGTCCCCATGGCGACTGACTCGGAAGTGAGAGTACTGACTTTCTACGGCACAGGGAAACAGTATAGAAACGCAACGACGATCGACATGCTCACAGACAATGTCTTAGTTGAAATATTTGATTTCTGTCGAAAGGATCACGATCAATATCCTTCTGGCCCCGTCTGGAAATGGCATATACTGGCACACGTGTCCCGGAGGTGGCGGCAAATCATACTTGCATCACCACGCCGTCTCAATCTTGAAATTCTCTGCACAGATGGAACTCCCGTCAGGAAAAATCTGGGTATCTGGCCAGACATTCCTATTGTTATGCAATATGGCCTTCAGGACTGGGACACCATCACACCTAATGATGAAGACAATGTCATTGCTGCCCTCGAGCATCCCGATCGCGTATGTCGTGTCAGGCTTCACATGACGAGATCGCAGTTGGGAAGGATTACCGCGGCGATGCAGGGGCCATTTCCAGTGCTGACGCGCCTTTCGATTTCCTCCGATGGTGCAAATGTGCCAGTCATTCCCAGTGATTTCCTAGGAGGGTCTGCACGGTGTTTACAAGAATTTCGTTTAAGCGGCGTCCCGTTTTCGGCATTACCTACGCTTCTTTTGTCGGCCAGTGACCTCGTCGAGCTCAGACTTTGCGACATACCCAAGATCGGTTACATTTCGCCCGAGGTGATGGCTGCACATTTGGCCACGTTACCCAAGCTCCGAACCCTTCACATTGGATTCATACCGCCGAATTCCCTCCCTGATCGAATTCTCCTGCCTCCCACAACACGGGCTGTCCTTCCCGCTCTCAATCACTTCGCCAGTGTTTGGGAGTATATGGAGGACTTCGTGGCGCGGATTGACGCCCCTCAACTCCGCTCCATCGAGATTTATTATTTGGATCCGGTCGTTTTTGACTTTGGAGCACATCAACTCTCCGAGTTCCTCAGTCGCTCAGAAAATCTCAAGCGAACCCTGTCTAGACATTGCCAGATAATGATTGACGATATCGACGATACCGTCGACTGCTGCATTGGTGCCACCAGTGATGAAGTCGAACGCCGGGAGTCTAAAACCGGTATCTATATTTACCCTTTATGCGATGGGACGAACTCGAAAATTTTGCACTTGACTCGCGTGCTCAGCCAGATTTCTCCCGTACTCTCCGACATAATCCATTTCGCCATCAATTCTGAGACGTTCGAACCCTCGCCCTCACGAGAGGATCTGTACCATCTCGAATGGCTGCGCCTTCTCTGGCCATTTTCCTCCGTGCGGACTCTGTTTGTGGCTGCGACATACGCGGGACACGTTTCCGATGTGCTTGAAGACATCGCCGGGTTCCCGGTCACCGAATTTTTACCAGCCCTTGACCTGCTTTGCTTAGAGGACCAACCAATCTCGTCCGTTGACCAGTTCGTCACTTTTCGCCGGGACTCTGGTCGTCCTGTCACCGTCATCAACGCAAAAAAGGAGTTCGAAAAAAGACTCAAGGCCTACCCTCCCTAATACCAGTTGCGTATTCTATAGCCCGGTGTTATGTGTTCTATTTGTTCTGATCACCCTGCTGTAGTACACTTCGACAGAACTAATCTGTTTGGCTTACGCTAGATTTGTGACAATACATTCATTTGCATGGATTAAACAACGGACCCTGTCGCGGCTGGCCTTGGACACAGCCCTGTGCGAACAGTGTGAATGGCAGCGGCATGGTATAGTCGTCTTAGCGAACAAAAAATGAATCCGGACATGATGCGCATCGCTGAAAGAGGTGTGAGGTAGAACCAACAGGGTCACACTTGGGCCCGCACTTGTAGGCCACTGTTCGTCGTATTCACGTTGTTACTTATTACAGTACCCGACGATTTGCAGTGGGAAGCAAGCTACTCCACAGGCACGCTATCAACCGAATAGTACGGAGCGATAGCCATGGATGGATGAACTCCGTCGCTTTTTGGACTCTGAAGGCACACGAGAGGTTTCAAGAACAGAAGGATTTTATTCGAGTACATGCGAGCCTTTTTATGCAGGTTTTTCTACACATACAGAGCGAGCAAAAATACGCCATAGTCCTAACTGGATGACAGTCCGCGGACCGTCCTAAGTCTCTCAATAGCCCGTATATCCCGGGACGACGCCGGCCGCGGGTCCAGATTTGCCGAACATCTTCCGGAGGTCCGTGACGAGCGCTTCAGGTTGCTCATACGCCGCAAAATGCCCGCCGGCCTCGTGCTCCGACTCGAACACGATCTTTGCCTGTGCACGCAACCAACTACTCTCCCTCGTCATCAGTCCCAAATAAACCGCATAATAGGGACGCACACTCTGGGAAATTGCATAACGTCCTTGGGGAAGAAGGACAGACCGACCGGGACGGATGTTTTGGGGAATGTGGTCCCGTTGTCCGTATGCGCGAATTCGTAGTAGATTCGGACGGACGCCGCGGGCCCAGCGCGCGAGAACCAGTAAATCGACACCCACGTGAGCACTGCCGAAATCAGTTCAGGACATGAGATATACGTAGTAAGGGTGATGCACCTTCGTCGTCGGTCCACGGGTACGCGTCTGTCCACGTGACGAGCTTCTCGTATATCCACGCGAGCAGGCCCACGGGCGAGTCAGCAAGGCCGAACCCGAGCGTCTGCGGTTTGGTGGACTGTTCGGCCGAGTAGCCCCTGCCGTTCTTGAAGAAGTTCTCGGTGTGTGCGGCAGACTGCCGCTCGCGCGCCGTGAAAGACGAGATCAAATACTTCAGCAGCGTGATGGGGTTTTCACGGAAGCTAGGCGGGTCACATCTATTCACGGAAAAAAGACGATGAGAACGAGTTGGCCTACCGTTAGGGCGACTTACATGGGCATATTTGAGTGAGACGCCTTGACGTGTTTAGGACCGTATTTGGAAGCCGCGGTAAGTGTCAACTGTGATGGATTTAAACTTGCCGACGTGCTGCCTACGATGTGGAATTCTTACGAGATGGCCCCAGTCCCCACCTTGCGTCACGTATTCGGAGTATCCGAGCGAGATCATCAGCTTATTGAAGAGCTGGATTGGGCATGAGCGGGCGAGAAGATTGCAGAGCTAAATCACCCTCACCTCGGCGTAGTGCTCCGCATGAAAGCCTTTCTCTAGCACCCCTTCCGACCACGCAAACCCGGGAAGACTTGGCGCAACAACATGGAATGATGGGTGATCAGCAGAAGCCGCCGTCAGGAGCGGCAGTATCTTCGTCACCTCGAGGAAGCTTCCTGGCCCTACGCACCATGTAGTGGCTCGGCAGGGTAGAGACGGAAGACGACGTACATCCGTGGACGAACAGCAGTGGAATGGCACCCTTGGTAACACTCCGCTGGTGCACGTATTGCACGTTCAGCTCGCCGAACCCTTCTACCGTGACGGCGCGCGTGAACATGGGGAGCGCGTTCAGCTCGCGCTCGTGCGTGCGCCAGTCATACCCGTCCCTCCATCTGCTGACGAGCCGCTTGACGTCGGCAAGCGGCGCGCCATAGGCCCACCCAGCGCCGTTGACCTCGTCTGGTAGGCGGGTGTCGTCGAGCTTGCGCTTGAGTAGGGCGAGCGCGTCATCTGAGACGGCGATTTTGAAGGGCTGCTCAGGGGTCATGGTTGAAAGACCGCAGGGGGGTGGGTGGGTTAGAATTGGAAGGCAGAGTGATTCGAATGCAACACGAGAAAGAACTGGTTCGGTCCCATCAAAGATTTTGCCGCGCCGCACCAACCTTTTTGTCGCCTGATCAGTTCGCAATCGCCGTGGTAGACCTGCTCCTCGACAGGCCGCCTCTGAGTCCCGGAGACCTTCTAGTGACCCGTGTATGTCTGTGTCTAGTCGTCCGTTCTCGGGGCTCACTGCGCCTCTGCGCTTTAACACAGTCCGCGGAATGAAAACATGTTTTTTTTTTGGCTGATGTCGCCAAGGTTCGTTGCGGAGCCTTCGCCCCGCTGTACTCCCGTCACGCCTGGACTACGCTGGTCAAGCCGGTCAAGCCCCGCCCCCAATTATATTTCATGACCGAGTACCAAAAACGGAACCCGCCGTTGTGCGCTCCGATCTCCAGTCTTGTACCATTCGAGTTCTCTACTTTTTTTTTGGGCAGGGACCCATTCATATTTCGTCTCCGAGTCCTGAGATCCGACGTAGACACCGTCAAGGTGACCTCCTGTAACCATGCGCTACCGTTGGATCCCTCTACTCATCCTTCTCTCCACTGTTCCTCTTGGTGGCATTGAGACATCACCTTGGGACGACATGCGTTCAAAACACTCTTGGAAAACTATCCCGGAGAATTGGGAGTCCCTGGGTCTCCCGCCAGCTGACACCACGATCGATCTCTACATCGCGCTCACGCCCTACCGCGAGAATGCCCTCGTCGACGCGCTCAATGAGGTCAGCGATCCTGGACATTCAAGGCACGTCTCTTCCACTATCCATTCGCTACGCATGTTCTCACGCACGTGTGTCGCTACGCCGATACAGATATGGCTTGCACCTGTCTAGGGAGCAAGTCGCTGATATTGTCGCTCCCCATCCAGATACCGTCCAACTCGTCCATTCTTGGCTCGAGCACCATCGCGTAACTCCCTCCTCGGTCTCAGTCACACATGGCGGCAGTTTTCTGACCGTCACCGCGGTGTCCGTTTCCCAAGCCAACGACCTCCTTGGCGCGTCATACCAGCTCTACACGCACACCAAGACGAATGAGACGATTGTGCGCACACTTGGCTACTCGCTTCCTGTAGTGCTGCATGGGCATGTGCAGACTGTGGCACCTACGACGTTCTTTTCCTCCCCACCCACGCCGCGCAAGCGCTCTGGCGTGGCAGCAGTGAGGCCGGGAAAGTCGCCAAGCCGCCGTGATGATGCCCACGCAAGGCTCCCATTCCTGCGCTGGCTGTATAACACAGTCGCCTACGTGCCCAGTGCAATGGACCGAAACAAGGTCGGCGTTACGGGACTTCTTCAGCAGTACCCGAGCCCAGCGGACCTGAAGGAGTATATGCTCAAATACCGCCCCGACGGGATCGATGCGACCTATGTCGTCGAATCGGTCAACGGCGGCGAATACAACCCGAATAACCCTGGAACAGAAGCGAACTCCAATATTCAGCTCAGTGAGGGCATGACATACCCGACCCCGCATATTTTCTACAGCACAAAGGCTTCGCCGAACGGCGATTATTTCCTTGCCTGGTTGAAAGCCGTCCTCAGCAAACAGGACCTCCCACAAACGATCACCACATCGTATGGCATTTTTGAGAATGCTCTCCCGAAGAGGTATGCGATACAGGTGTGCTACCTGTTCGCGCAGCTCGGCGCTCGCGGCGTCAGTGTCCTCTTCGCAAGCGGCGACGACGGTGTCGGCAAAGGTGACTGCACCCGATTCACTCCTGCCTTCCCCGCAACCTGTGCGTACGGCTTTTATTATCTACCCGCAGGCAGTGCGCAAGCGCAGGGACGGGCGGCTCACCACACGGCCACATTTTCGCAGGTCCCTTCGTCACTGTCGTTGGCGGAACGATGAGCTCCGGGCCAGAGGTCGCAGCCAGCCTGTCCGGTGGGGGTTTCTCGGAATACTTTGTGCGCCCGTCGTACCAGCAGCAGGCGGTGTCCACTTTCCTCGACAACCTCGGCCAGCAGTATTCTGGCCTCTACAAGTGTGTCCGCGCGTGACCTAATCTGACATATTCCGTTGTAACCTGTGCAGCCCCTTAGGCCGCGGCATCCCAGATATTTCCGCGCAGGCGAGGATGATCCCGTTTTTCCACAAAGGAAGGGAGGAACTCGCGGGAGGAACAAGCTTCTCAGCGCCAGTGCGTCTCTCCTTCATCCCTCCTCTCCGCGCCGTCCATCCTCGAGCGTCACGCTGACCGCTAAAGTACAGATCGTGTCGGGAATTATCTCCCTACTCAATGACTATCGACTTTCGCAAGGCAAGCCTCCGCTCGGCTTTCTGAACATCTGGCTTTACGGTGGTGGCCTCAACGGCTTAAATGACATCGTGTCTGGCTCGAACCCGGGTTGCAATACCGATGGATTCTCCGCCGTCGTCGGATGGGACCCTGTGCGTCCTGCCAGACCTGTGTGTATTCAGTTTCGTCGTTTGCTGACGCTGGGCCCGTAGGTGACGGGTCTTGGGACGCCTGACTTCTTGCGACTAATGCACACACTTGATCCGGGCTCTTCAAACCCGCCAGAATAACCAGCCAGAGAGATTGCGCGAGTTATACGCCGTTATGTATGCGCCTTGACACTATTTATAGGCCAATTTGTTGCTAATGGTTCGAGTTACCGTGAATCCGTATTGATGTCGGATGCAAGATGCAAGGCCGACACAGCAGTTGACCCTGATGTAGTTCGTGAAGGATTCAATAACCCTGAGCAAGCGACTATGTTGCGATAACGATACGATTCGGGGCCGCCGCCTCTCCTCTAGACGTCCATGGAGAGAGGAAGAATATTGCACTGAGATCAGAATTGGCTCATGATCATTCAAGTTGTCCAGGCAAGATTTGGCGTTACGACTGAAAAAACGGTAAAAGCGGATGCGGACATCCCTTACTCTGCTGTATCACTGTCACGGTATTGGATTACTATCAATGCAAAAGATCTCTTTTCTTTTCTGTGGCATCAACAACACATTGTGGTTAATTCAACACGTACATATGTCCCATCCTACTACGGTGATTGTATTTATCCTCCCTGTGTTTCTGGCCGCACCCTCCGAGCCGCAGTACATGCGGCCGAACTTCTAGACGTCCATCACCGACCACTTGGCGACTTCGAGGGTGGAAGGATGTTTTGAACGTTGTAATGGCAGTTCGACCGAGCCGCCCTTGGGCCCGAAACCAGCCATTTCTAGTGACTGGCAAGGGTACGGAAAACCCTAGCCTCGTGAAACCAGGCACTAGACAAGTGACTTTTCGGCTAGCGGAGGTTGCAAGGTGTCGGAGTTTGAAGGGTGCTGCTAGCCGAGAGTTGGCGTAATTTCGCAGATACACGTGTCGCAAAAAGTCACGTTTTTCGGGCACATCCGAAAGTCCGAAAATTTCGATGATGTAATATATTTTATGAAATTTCATTCATTAGCAAACTAGGCGTCGACCTTGTCGACTGTAACCTTGCTTGTGGGACAATTTTTCGTATGAATTTGTCAGTTGTTTTGTGAAAGTACATGTAAGAGTACATGGTCAATTTACTATCACCTGACCTGGTATGCAAAACGGAGGAGAGTTGCAAAACACACTTTTTTAAGAGATTGGAAAACCTTCATTATTGATCCTTCTGTGATATGATAGGTAGGTACTAACATTTGACGAATCACACAAGAAAAGGGGAAAATTATACATCTTTGCCTTGCGATTTCACGAGCATTGTGCAAAAAAGTGAGAACACCGAGAAAAGACATCTCGGCTGAACCTGCTATTGCACCCTGTAGTCCATAAACTTCAGTACATGATGTATATATACTATTTAACCACCCTCTGAAATTTCGTGTCACCCAGTGTACCCGCAATGAAGATATGAGCACATCAGTAAACTTGTGTGAGTTAGCGTGACATCTTGTCGCTTGACTGCACCAAAATTGGAAGTCCGCTGTCCTGTCCGCTGTTCTCTGCCACTCCACCTGCAGAACGAGTCGCAATACGCATTTTTCGAGATAGTGAACCACATCTGTAACATTGGTAACATTGGGAGGTATCTGACCCTTGATCTGACCATTTGATGTTCACTGTCCACTTTGAACAAATGTTTATTGTGAGCTATACAAAACACGGTGCTATCTAAGATATTCTACCCTCACTGCCGTTGTTGTCAAGCGCGCGGGGTTCGGGGCAGCCGCAGCAGCGTCGCTATCTACTTCTGACCTTCGTCACTGCCGCTGTTGTCATTGTCGTAGCGCGCCATGTTAGGGGTGGCGCCATGGCAGGGCTTGTGCATGTAGGGTGGCGATGGTGTCGGGGTGGCGGTCACGGGGCAGGGTCATGGTGTGGTGGCGGGTTGACAGTCGCAAGGTCTTGCGCGCTGTGTGGGGCTGCAAGGTTCGAAGCAGCAGCAGGGTTGCTCTTCGTCTCTTCGTCGCCACCGTAGGGGGTGCCTGTGCAAGAACGTCTTCGTGTGCCGAGAGTAGTTTGAAACTTGAACTTGAACTTGAAGACTGGCCTCTGGGGTCGAATACGAGCGTGGAACGCGGGGCGTGAGCTGTCCGAGTCGGAGTTGAAGCACAGGAATGTTGGATGTCTTGAGGTTGCCGCTCTGATTGTTACCGAGGTCTTCATACTTGCTCCAAAACTTGCGCGTGTGGGTGAGAAGAGCTGCCAAGACGTTGAAGAATGCCGAAACGAGGACTGCCATGGTGATGAAAATGAACGCGAAGTTGAAGCGAGTGAGGCCAAAGTGAGACAGCGTCAACGGGGGTGAGGTGCAAGTGCCCATGTCGTCGTTGCCATCGTCGGGGGTACTACACGGTGGTTGCCATTGCCATCATTGGCGGCGCACTGGACCGGTGATGGTGCGGAATGCTCTCCATCATAGCCCGTGTTGTCGTCAATGTCGTCATCGTCGTCGCTGGGTGCAGCATGGTAGCGGACGGTCCCGTCACCGAGGGTGTCAATGAGCTTGACCCAGTCCACGACTAGCGTATGTAGTTCACCTTTAATCAATGTTGCATCAAAGTCCTGCGTCCCCACGTCCCCTTGCGCGTCCCATCCCACTCACCACAATGCTATGTTTGCCGAAGCGGAGAACGAATCGGCTGTGCCACCTTTCGTGACAAAAGAGTGACCAATCGTTTGCAACTCCCGTATTTTGGGGTGGTCCTCTCCGGCTTTCCTCCGACTCATTTCTGTCCCACTTTTTCCTCACATTGGAACCAGGGTCATATAGGTGAGCAATTATCGTACCCATTCCAAAAATCGATTTTAATGAAGGTGTAGCCGATCACTTGCTATTCGTGATTTACCTCAAAATTTGCAACACTGGTGAAGTGATAGTATAGATTACTAGAAATTCAGAGGGCCCTTTGGGCCCTCCTCACTTCTATCATTGTGTTCCCCAGCGTGCTGCCGAACTCAACGTGTTCCTGACTCAGGCGGCCACTTCTACGAAGTTTCGCGCCACGCCGAAGTGTGCGCGACTGTTTCTGATCACTTGTGACCACCCAACCCGCAGGCTCTGTGTAGCCTCTCCCGACCTCGCCGCACCCGCACGCGGCTTTCACCCTTCGACACCGACGTGTCCGCGATTTCCGCGGACCTATATCTGAAAGCTCACGTCCCATGGAGACCTGCACGACGCCTTGCGATGCTTCACACGTGGCATTCAGCGTTCCGAGTGTCAGTCTGATCCATCAGGAAATATAGACTGCTGACTGCTTACTTTACATTTGACCAAGGCTGAGATAGAGAGCACACAAGGAGCGTAGACCAAGGCGCAGACACAGCTAGAATGCTCACAACACAGCACCACCAGGCGTGCCACATACACTGTTGAGGTGGCCAGCAGCAGCCTGCTCATGTCAAGGAACATGCGGGCAGCTGCAGTGTACGGAGCCTAGTCCATGTGAGTTTGAAGTAGAGGGGATTCCGCATGGTGGTTAGTCAGGAGGAAAGGAAGCTCAGGGGCCAAGAAGAGATGACTCGTGTGATGAACAGCGCACATGAAGGGATGATACTCACAGTGACAAGAGGACTGTGGTGAGATATCAAGAGTGGCTGGAAGCAGCAACAGAGTGTAATCAAGCAAGTGAAGCAGAGTTTGAGTCTGGCACACAACAGATGAGAACTGGTGTTTATACAAGAGGATAAGACATACCTGGCACACAACAGATGAGAACTGGTGTGGTGCCAGAGCGTACATGGTACTCTACTTATACTGCTACAGGGGGTGACGCTAGTAACACAGGTCACAGTAAATACAGGGCGCATTGTTCTACATAGAGACAAAAGGAATGTACTGTTCTGGAGAACAAGGTGTATAGAACAATAAGAGTCCAGACTATGATATCATGGTGACATCACAATAAAGATAAGGGAACAAAGGGAAGTACAAAGACAATAGTACAGGGACGGTCTAGAGAAGTCCATGATGTCATGTACATGTGATGTCATAGATAAGAATACACAAGAAGTCCGAGATTGTAAAGATCACACTAATCTAATCTACATGTCCTGTATATCTAAAGCAGTCCGTTATCTGCGTGTCCATACGAGCCGCTAAGTGCACGCGGGTCACTTATCAACATCGTGAGCGAGGTGAGGCGAGGCGTGACGAACGAGAAGGAGAGGGGGGAGAGCGTTGAAATGCAAGATGGGTAGGAGTCAAAAGGTGGTGGCTAAGACAATGCGGACGGTGTCCGACATTCTGCGGCTTATGTTGGCGAATGGCTGAGGGCGGCTACTTGGGACTAAGGCAACAGCGACGGCGTGGCTGGGCTGGCGGCTTGGATGTCAAAGGCGGCAATGGTCATGGTTATGGCGATGGTGTAATTTCTACTTCAGGCGATGGCGGCAAATTCGAGGTCGGCGGCTCGGAAGGCGATGGTGGCAATGGCAATGGTAGGGCTGTTCGCCGTAACCGTAAACATACGGCTGTACGGGTACTTTGTACGGGTACCCGTACCATAGCGGTAGCACTTAAAACAGTGATTTATACGGCCGTTATTAAGACGGCCGTAAACCCGTAAACCTGGATAAGAACACCCGTAAAGCCGCAACTACTAAAGCGCTTGGTGAACAGATGGAATGCTGTGCCGGGTATGTTACTTTCAGGCTGCGCCACACTGTGACCCAGCATCTCCAAATGTGCTATTCCGCAAGCTGTGCCATACGAAACACACCCTCGTTCCTTGTGTTGCCATCATTTTTTTTTTGGTAAGTCCTCATTTATACACTCTCCTCCTCGCTTGGCCTGTGTTTGACCCTTTCTTTATTTTGGAACAGGACTTGACCGGTTGACCGCCCTGGCATTACGCCTCCTTGTACGCATGCAAATTTCGTGTTTCATCTCATTTCTTTCCAAGACCCATGGCTTGTGTTTCACTCTGCTGCGGTTGTCAGATCCACCCTCCCTATCGCGACGTCATTAGATGGGTCCTTGGATGTAGGTATGACCTAGCAGACATGTACTTAAGTTGCCGCATTTGCCCTTCCAATCACCAGCGATCCCTCGTTCCCCATGTCCCACTTAAGTCTCCCATTTCCTTAAGCAAAAAGCTGGCTATTTCCCTCAAACGTGAGTCGCGGTCGCTGATCTGTGCTAGAAGGTCGACCCGGTGACGCGTTGTACCCAACTCCAAGAGGTTTTCCCCTTTACCATTTGTGCTGACGGTCATAGTTCCTAGGGACGGCACCATCGTCCTTTTGCGTCCACCAGTGACTTCAGCTTGGGCCACATTTTGTTTATGGAACACGGACCAGGATTATCAGGTGTGGGCATTCCTTTGGCTCGGCGTTCTAACCAATTGCTAATCGTCAATCATATGCTACTAGATCAATGTGCCCTCAGGCCAGATGGGTCACTCAAGGATGCGTCGGAGATAAAGTGGGTGAATGACCCAGATGACAACATCCCCGTAGCACCTGGTACGCGGCACGCCTTTTCATCTATGTTAGAGTTGGCCTTATTTTGACCTTGTACAGGCCGTAGTCCGAGTCGTAGACCACGGAACACAGCACGGATGGCTGAAATCATTGCGGCAGAACAGGACTCTGGTGATGACAACAACTCGAAGCCCTCACGCAAACGCAAACGGACTCGAAAGGGAAAGTCAAAGGCTGCGCAAACAGATGAGGAAGATGACGACTTTGTGAGGTCCTCAAGTGAATCTGAAACCGAAGGAAGTAATTGCGACGAGATAACTAACGAAGAAGTGAGCTCATCCTCCTGTCCTTTTGCTCCGAGTTTACAAACCTAACCTTAATACTTGCCTCAATAGCTTGCTGATAGCCTCCCTTCCAAAACAATACCCTCAGGAAGCGGCCACCACATTACAGCCCCTGTCAAATCCAGAGCGAAAAAACACTGCCAGCTAGCAAAAAAACATCGTCACACCACTACAGCAGTTTGTACGAAGGCCACCGAGTTAATGCAACCGAGCGAAGGCAATAGTGGGCCACCGAAAGCGAAGGCAAAGGTATGTACCTGTGCCCACCTTTACCGTCCTTTCCTACCTACTATGTTTCTGTCAGGCGGGTAAACGCAACCCGATATACCATTTCTATAAAGAAGTCGAGCTCAACAAAGACGGAAAATTGGGTGAACCTGGAGACAAACATTACCAGTGTTATCATGGTAATCGGAAAGTCCTGACCATCTCAAAAGCCATGAACTACAGTCTCAATGGTACGTTGGTGGTCCAGTAACCTTTGCATGCGCTATCTGACATGGATGATCAAGGTCTAGTTGGGCATCTACGCTCGACATTCAAGCCACTGTTCCAGCTCTATTTGGTCATGAAGTCACGCAATGGACACCCTCCGACACCTGATGAGATCATGTATGCATCTGGTCAGAAGCCTTTCGATTCAACAACCCATACGTTATACCTTCAAGAACTCGAGAAGCATACAACCAGTATCAAAGAGGCATTTTTAAAGCAGCGTGCCGCAGAAAACGTAAGACTTTGGGTCACAGTCCTCACTGGCACATGGCGATACTAACAATTCTCACAGCCACCTTGGGATCAAGAGAGGTTTGAGGAACTACTTATCGAATGGGTTGTCGCCTGTGATCAACCGTTCGATGAAGTTGAGAAGCCTGAGTTCATATCACTGATGGAGTATGGCCGTGATCCAAACACTTTCTCACTTCCAAAGAGGCTTGGTGTTCGACGACGAGTCATGAAACTAGGGGAGGAAACTATCCAAGAAACCAAGAAACTGTTCGCAGTATGTCAATTACTCCCCCCTTCTACTGTGGTTCCGTGCCTCATCATCCTCATAGACATTGGAGGGTAAAATTAGCCTCTCTCTTGACGCATGGACATCAAGTAACTACTACGCTTTCTTGGCCATTGTTGCTCATTACGTGACAAATGATGGGTACTATGGTAGGACAATCTTCAGAATAACTTCCTCACACTGATCGTTGTTATAGAAGAGCTACTGATCGATTTCCGTGAATTGATTGGAGAGCATTCAGGTGAGAATATGGCTGCCGTTGTATGGACAACATTAGAACTTTATGGCATACAGAACAAGGTATTCGTTAAAATTGAGTACCACTCTTTGTACCGCGCTAAACTGCCTGGATCATCTCAGATCATTGCTATCATGATGGACAATGCGAGTAACAATAACACCATGATTAAAGAGATCGAACATCGATGTCATCAAGCTGGACACAAGTTTTGTGCAAAAGATGCACGAATGCGGTGTATGCCACATACAATCCATCTTGCTGCTATCAAGGTAGTACGGGCGTATTTATGGGTATGGCTGTACTTCTAACCTATATTTATGTTCCAGTTACTGGAAGGAATTGGCCTGATCTCAAAAGCTGATAGTGAGCTTGCCGCCTCGTCAAACTTCATCTATCAAGATGAGATCAACACCCGACTTGAGCGTGAATATGACCCAGAGGCTGCCCCAGAAGACGATGGAGGTGACATTGAAACTGTCCCCGTAGATCCATCGGAAAACATTCAGACAGCGGTTCAAAAGGTCTGTCTTGTCACACCAGTGGTTTGCATAATTTTCTAAATGAAATCCCAGCTTCGGAAAATTATACGATCTGTGCGTTCAAGCCCTCAGCGCCGTCAAATTTGGTACCAAGAGGTCGAGAAAATCAATGCTCAAATTGACATCAACGAGCAAAAATCAAGTCTCATTCTTATCCTAGACGTAAAAACTTGGTGGTCATCAACCCACCAAATGCTCCGTATGTTCATCTTTTCGCTGTGATGTGTCTTTGCCGCATACCATAGACGATGACTAATACTGTTCTTAGGTCGCGCTATTGACTACTGTGGAGCAGTGAACTCTTTTGTGCATCTGCATACTGACCTATGGCCTTTCTTGCTGTCCGATGCGGAATGGCACTCAATTGGGCTTGTTGCGACATGGCTCAAGACTTTCCGCTCAGCAACTACTCAGATGTCTACTACCAAAAAGCCCATGCTCTCAACTACGCACGCCATTTTTCGTGGCCTTCAGGAAGACCTCCGAAACATCATCCGACATCTCCCCCCTTCAACATCACCATGCCTAAAGAAAGGGCTCACTGTTACGTTCCTTCTGGACGTATCAATCCGACTTGGATTTGGGACCGGTTTGCTGAGTATACACGTCGAAGGTCTTCAGTATCCCGTAGGCGACGGCTAGGGCGATACGCAGAGCGTGACCAAGGTAAGCAAGGCAAAGGACGATGATGGCGAAGTCGAGTATGATGAAGGAGAAGTCGGCGACGTGCACGACTTATAGCAGGGAGCTGATGACGACGAAGAGTATGCACACAGGACAAGGAGCTAAGGCGCAGGAAAGGGAAGGTATTCCTCAAGATATCAAAGCTAAGGGGTTCATATGCGAACGCCCCTCTTACTTATACTACAAGGGCTGGAGCTTTCAAGCCCAGCAACCCTAATACACAGCCACGAACCCTAATATCACAACCCAATCAGAGGCCGTACAAGTCAGCAGTCACATCAGTCACGTATCACACTCTGATCCGGGCGCAAGCTCATCCGGACCCTTCTGGACCAGCTCTAGGCGGGTCACGTGCCAGGTCACGTGACGGCCAGCTCTCATTCCTCTAAGTCGATGGGAAACTCGCCTCGATGTGCCTCCAAGCGTCGTAATGCTCCTGAGTCATAGACCCAAACGCGCGGACATCGTCCTCTTCAAGGAACTCCTCGGGCATCTCGGGCACAAATGCAACACTCACGGGGGCTCATCGCAAATTGAGTGACTACTACCATCTCTTCGACGAATCTCCTTACTATCTCTGGTCTTCTCGTGAGTTAACTGGTATGACCCTTCACCGTACTTACCATACAATTTGTACACAGTTTTGGACCCTCGCATTTCTTATAGCGCTTTAAAAGATGAATTTTTGGATGACGATGACCTCTCCAGACACCTTGAGATTTCCAAAGCCAATCTCCGGGCTTACTTTAAAGAAAACTACATGTTCCTATCCTCTCAGTCATCGCCGTCTTCTCTGTCATCTATTCCAGCTCTTTCTGAGCCTCTGGTCTCATCCTCTTCCATATCGAATGTTTCACGTGTGTCGGGATCACCGTCATCACCTCAGAAGAACTTCACTGCCAGGTTCCAGCGCAAGCGTGTTGCCCCCGATGAGTTGCTCGAATTCTGGAGCTTGCCTCAAGAAGACTTCGAGACGGTTGACCCATTTCAGTGGTGGCAAGGGCGACAGGCCCAATTTCCACAGCTCTGTCGCTTGGCTCGTGACATTTTCTCGATCCCAGGTATGTTGTAGTAGTAATCACTTTTTACTCCAGCCTATGCTGACCGGCAATACATCTATTCCAGGGTCAGCTGTTGCCGTTGAGCGAATTTTTTCTGGTGGTCGTGACACCATTTCTCTGCGTCGTGCGAGTCTGAAACCAGAGACTATTAGAATCCTCATGTTGGTGAAGAGGCGGTTGATTCTTTCTCGTGAAAAGATACTGGCTAAGATGCGCTCTCAGTAATTCCACTTTCTCCCTTCTCCAGTCTGCTACTTTAGTATTAGCGCCTCAGAACCATGCCATTCCTTTATCCTTCTCGCATTAGTATAGTCCCTCTCCCATGTTACGCATATTATTACCGTACTTACGGCCGTATAACTGCCTTTCACCCGTACCGTACATGTACCCGTCTTTTCACCCGTACCGTACCGTTACATATTTTTCGATCTACCCATACGGTACGGTTGACTGGTGAGTCAACCCGTACCATACCCGTACAATATACGGCCGTAACCGTAATACTGTACGGTGAACAGCCCTAGGCAATGGCTGTGGCGAGGCTTCTGGACTGGCACGGCGTAGACTGGGACTTAGAGACAGACGATGAGATGAAGAGGAGATCAATGATGATATTAACGGGAACACTTTATATACAGGCAAGCCGGTATATGACGCATTGTGAGTCCAGGTCAAAAATATAGGGAGGACAAGGGGGAGAAGAAAGGGAGAGTGTAGGTCAAGGGTAGGTACAACGAGTAAGGAGTGGCGAGAGCAGCGAATGAACATGAACAAGTCAAAGGGAAATGGGTGTGAACGTGAGAAACGGAAAGAACAGAGAGGGTCAAACATTATGTAACAAGATTCACTTTGGCTTTGTTTAAGATTCACGAAGATTCACCCGGAATATCGACCTGCCATATGACCTTGGCAAGCAAGGTGATACAAACACCCAAAATGAGTACAAGTAGATTGTGTAAGCGGGAGCAAGGAAACAATCTAAGTCGATGCCAAAAAAAATATTACGATTTCTAACTGTGAGGGGGGTGGGTACATTGGGCTAAAGGGTAGAGTACTACATGTAAGGATCTAAATGATGACGATGTGAGCTACGAGAAAGAAAGCGGCAGCACGGCCATACCTAAATTGCTAGGAAACATGCGCGCAGAATTTGGGTGTGAAGCGTCGCAAGCGGTTGCGCAGGCCTCTGTGGGGCGCAAGATGTCGTATGGGGGTCAGTGACGATTGCGAACGCGTCTGTGTCAAAGGGCTTAGGCCGCACGCAAGTGCGGCGAGATCGGGAACAGAAATGAGCCCTGCTGGATCGAGTGGTTGCAGGCGGTCGGAAATGGTTGCACACTCTTCCGCGCAACACAAAACTTGGCAGAGATGGCTGCCTTAATCGGTAACGCGTCGTGTTTGAGTTGCTAAGGCTGCGCGCAAATGCAGCATGCTGGGCAGCGCGAGGGATGAGCTATACAGAGCCCTGCTGAATCGGGTGGTCGCAGGTGGTTGGAAATGGTCACGCACTCTTCTGTGCGACACAAAACTTGGCAGAGGTGGCCGCCTTGGTCGGTAACGCGTCGTGTTCAAGTAGCTAAGGCTGTGCGCAGATGCAGCATGCTAGGTAACACGAGGGATGAGCTATACAGAGCCCTGCTGGGTTGGTTGGTCGCAGGTGGTCGCAAATGGTCACACACACTTCTGCGCGACGCGAAACTTCGCACAGGTGGCTGCCTTCGTCGGTATCGCGTCGGGCTTGAGTCGATAAGGCCGCATGCAAATGCGGCACACTGGGGAATCCAAGGGACTCCAGATGAGTTACACTGAGCTAGTAAACAGGGGAAAGGAATCGTAAAATGCGTAGACCTGTCCAGAATGAGTGGGGAAGTTGAGCACTCACAGTGCACGGGAAAGTAAGGAAGCACACAGAAAAGCGGCACTTAGCAAGCATGGGGAGAGCGGGAAAGCGCGGGCAAATGCAGGGGAATCTAGGAAGTAAGTCAAAACTTTGAAAATCACCTTTTCAGGGCTCAGGGAGAACAGTTATATCAGCGTGTGCACTGGAGGAGGTGTTGGAGTATTGGGAAGGGTGGCAAGGTGTGCCGGAGGTGCTGCTGAATGCCCTGGTGTTGACTTTACAGCAGCCCGCGCTTGTGTATTGGCAGCAGCTGAGCAAGCATCAGGTTTAGCACACTTTCTGGGCTGCTCACCAGTTTTTCATCTAATGCAAAGTCTCTGATGGGGGGATCGGTATAGCAGGGGATGCACATAATGATCTGTGGTGACTTCCATGATTCATGGGCCAACCGACGGTGAGAGTCTTGTATGTCTCATGGGTCAACCGATGTCGGCCGACACGGAAGAATTCCTCCGAGAGTCATGGGCCAGCCGATGTCGGTTCACGGAGGACAGTTACTCCAACAACGCCTCCGAACCATTGTATCGGAGACTATAGTATTCATTTCCTCCGAACATTGTATCGGTGGTGATGATAGTCATTTCCTCCGAACATTGTTACAGGGCGCACCTCCTCCAGATATCGAGATAGAGTAGATTCCCACCAAATAATTGTGGTTTTTCAAAGCATGTTACATGATAGACATCAAACAAAGAGTCGGATAAATACAACTCAAGTATCACTGGGTCTATGTAAGCATAGATTGTATAGTTCTAATTATTTCTTTCGAGGTAGCTCGGACCAATCCTTTCCGAACCCCTGCCAGTGTCCATGTTTCTTTACAACAGTCAGAGGGCAGTGCAAAATGTGATACAACAAGCTTACCTCGCTTTGGGTGTCACCTTGATCTGTCGCTTTCCCAGACTATAAGGATGAGGGTTGTGAATTACCTCAGTGGGTGTTGGCTCAGAGGGTGGAATATTGTCACTCTGTTCCACATTGGAGGATGCTATGTGGGCAGGTAAGTAGGCATCTGTGCATGGAAGCAATAGCCGGACTTACAGGAGTGTTGGGGTACAGATGGATGCTCCAGAAATCGTGTAGAGACAATTCCTGCTTGTTCCAGACCTTCAGTGTCAGATCCAGCAGGATTCGTCTGCACTGGATGCGGAGAAGGTGGTAGTGGTGGTAATGGTAATACTGAACTGTTATCGGTAATGTTGTTCAGTTCTCTAGCATAGTTCTCTTCTTCATCATCTACACCGGAGGTAGAATCATTCTGCTGCCGTCTCCGGGCTGGGAGATGCTCAGAGGTCTTCTCCACATCTGAATCAGCAAGCAGTTCACATGATGGATTCCAGATGAGGGGAGTCAGTCCATCTTCCTTCCTCTGCCTCCAGTAAATAAGCAGGTCATGCACATCATTCAATCGGATCTTTGAGGGGTCTGCCCACTGAAACCCAGGTGGATAACATTCTTCCTGGATCCAGGCGGCTGGAGTTGTGGATAGCTTTGCCCATGGGATGGTAGCATAAGGTTTACCGGAGATGAACCCTAATGAACATGTACATATGTGAAGCAATACAATGTAGATCATGGGGGTGACTCACTAATATGGGCAGTGCAATAGCCCCTAAGTGCTGTCTGAACCACCTTGGTTTGGTGCCCACCACCCTTGATAATAGATGGAAGTTCAGGTTCCCCAGTTTCATCAGTGGTTATTTGAACAGGGATCTTGATTGTCCTTGAAAGGTCCTTCTGAGCATTTTGATTATCATCTGTGTCACCCATGAGACAATGATATATATTGATGGAAGCATGTCAAACCTTTCTCAAAGCACTTCCTGCCATACTTCTTCCATTTGTCCCAGAGCACAGACTCTCTCCACCTCGGACAGAAGTCATTAAAGTCCAGTCCTCCACCTACATCGGCATTCCACTCATCCCTGACAATGGAAATGTCAATTTCTAGTCAGGCCAGTGACAGAACATGAATAATTTACATTGAAACCTGTGGAGTTCCATCCTCGTTCTCATATGCAAGGAGAACTATGGAGCGAGCTCCACATGTTCTGTATAGCTGGGTTTGAAAGTCCCTTACTATCCGGCCACGGATAGCAGCTGAAGCCATCCTGGAAGGTGACAAATCAGTGTAGTACATGGAGTACTGTAACTTGACTTACTTGGCCTGAATGCCCTTCGGAGGACCATGGTCTGACCATTCTTGAGCAGTCTGTGCAAAGCGCTCCTGTTCCTCAACTGAGAGCTTCTTCCACAACTCAGTGGTTGCATCTTGGATGGAAGCAAGGAAGTCTTGTGTTCCGGGAGCAGCTCCGGACATATCTTCTGTAAGCTTCATGATAGCCACTTTATCCTCATGGTAGAAGACATTCCTTGCAGACCACCTCCGAACGAAATTGATAACTGGACGACGAGGAGGGGAGTAGTGGTTGTAGTACCACTTTCTGATTTTCTAGAGTACATGTGTATCAGTGGGCTTATAGCCATGCAAAGAAGATGAATACCTGTTTAGCTTCCTTCTTATTGAATTGAGAGTTATCAGGCTGTCTCCTATATACCTCTCCCATTGCCTTCTCCAGAATCTTATTCCTCATCTGTGTATCAGCCTGCTCAAACTCATCCATATAACCCCTCAGGATGGTTACATCCTGAGGTGATAATTTAAACCCCTCTTGAGTAGGAGGAAGAGCTGGTCCAGGGTGTTCATCCGACTCATGAGAAGATTCAGACATGTGTGGATATGGTTGGTGTAATATGGGGAAGTGAAGTGTAAGGGTGAACGTGGATAGCTGCACTTATCATGACTGTATATATATAGTGATCTATGTCTACTGTAAAATGCTCCAGAAGTCTAGATAGTGTGATGAAGCACAGTTGGCGGTTGGCAGACTCGGAGTAAAGGTACAATGTTTCAACATAACACATGTAACATGATGGGTTTCAAGATATATTTGTTAGAACCAGTGACACTAGAGAGATAACAGTATACCAGAGTGCTTCAATCATGGTAAAACCTGTTGACACAAGATGAAACGAAATGAAATAAAGCATGGGATTCCGGAGGCTTCACTTCGTTTCAAGACTCCGTTGGATTGAACACCGGAGACAGACAAAACGCATTACTCCGAAGTAGATAAACAGCGACAAACAATCACGGGACAGTTGCATAAGAGATCATTTGAAACGACATATATTGGTGAAGCATGTGGTTATCGACCTCTATATACGCCTGACAGAAGGGCAAAAGGGTAGATACATTGTAAAGTACAGTTCTGGGCTACTACAACTCCGAAATTTCAGCCAGAAACTGGTCGAGACTCGTCAATGTGTTCTCCGAATTCACTCGGATGGCCTCCATCAACTGATTACGCTCCACAAGTTGTGTACGAACCTTCTCCATCATCGCTCGCACCTTTGTTGCCTCTACCATGCCCTGATGGTGAGTCCCTGTCGGGGGTCGGCTGCTGACTATCACTGGCCACTGCAGGTACCTGATAAATGGATAAGCAGCTGAAAATGGAGTCAGCAGTCCGATGTGACGTACCGTGCATCCCTCACTCTCTGGATCGGTAACGACCAGGGTCAACTCCGGAGTCACAACCGGCTTCTTGTGCAAGAAAGCGGTAAGTTGTGAGCGACGCGGTGCAGGTGTGGAATCGTCGTCGACGGCCATTGCATCACTCAAATCCTATCAGAGTCACAATTAGTTTAGATAATCGACATGATTGCCAACTCACCGTCGGAGTGACAGTAGCAGCAGGTACTGGTGTCTGCACAGGAGGAGGGGTGTGTGTAGGTTGCCTGTGGAGGAACGAGTACTTCGCAGCGGGTTTCACCTCTGGCGTTGCACCAGATGGAGGCGTAGGAAGTGGGCCAGGTGTGGTAGAGGATGCAGCACCAGGAGTGGCAGTAGCTGTAGGTGGGCGGGTGGTAGCACCACCAGCAGATTTGCTGGGGCCACTAGTCGCAGTAAGCTTTCGAGCGTTCGGGGGCATCTTTCCGATATACGCCCACTGCCCTATGGCAATATGTGTCGGGATGGCACTGTGGGTAATGCCTACCAAAACGGTGCACACCTGAATCGGACTCCGCTATCTCGTCTTGCCGGGCAGGGGACGACATGTGGGGTGTACCTCATATCTCTTTGCATCCACTGTCACTATATTTTCGGGCAACCAGGACACGTGGGTGGTAGATCGATGAGATGATATTCAAACGAATGGGCCTGCATGGCCTACCAGATGGGGCGATCTCGGAGTTATCACTCCGTGGTCTAGGCTCATATCTCGGATGGAAGTGACATGTCTGATGGCATGTGGATGTGTAGAACAACTCAGGATGATGTCATTGGAGTGGCCTGTCCGAGACATCGGACTTGTGAGACCGGCGTGAGTGTGGAGCGTACCATATCGGTCGGATCAGATAAGGATGACACATGCATGTTCGGAGACTGAGACATCTCTGAGTCGTTTCCGAGGGAAAGAGAAACATTGTATCCCTCCGTCCGCACACTAGACCATCATGGCAATGAATGATCCTGTGAGCAATGCTGAGAAACGGCTCATAGCGATTGCCTGTCGACTCGATACTGCCCTCCGCTATCGAGATGAGCATGAGGCAGATGACGACTGGATCCGCCAAGGCATTGACGATGAGATGGTACGTCCTCCTGTCTTGTTTCCAGCTCGGTTATGACCCTGGCTGATGTTTGTAGATCGGAATCAATGAAATTTTCGAGGCGGCTGGGAATACTGTACCCAGGTTGCATGCCCTCCTCCGCATGATTGGGGAAAGGAGTGAGCGTGCGCAAGAGCTCAAAGAGACTCTCAATCTCGACGATTTCAGCATCAACGAAATCAAAACGTTCTGCGCCTTCGTCCGCAAAGAAAACCCTCAATGGCACCCCCTGCTCACCATGTCCAATGTCCGAGATCTCGTGTCTCAGCTGCCTCCGGTTGTTGAGTGGTGGCTTCCTGGTGAGCCCACCATGGAGGACGAAGAAGCAGCCGAGGATGCTGCAGCAGAGGCCAATGCTGGAGAGGAAGACGGAGACGGCGACAACGATGATGAGATTCAAATAGGTGAGTCTACCCACTACACAATGTTTGGATATTGCTGATAACTCGGTCAACATAAGTTGAGTCTCCGGATACCGCTGGAACTGTGCAGCCACGGCGCTCTGGACGTAACACTAAAGGAAAGGCACCTGCTCGTGCCGATGACGATTCCGGTACTGTGGATGCCTCGGATGGCGGGGACGACGTTGAAATGGGCGAGGTTGTTGACAACCAGAAGACTCCGAAGAAATTTCAGCCGGTCAAACGTGCAATCGTAATCTCACCAGCCTCAGAAGTCCCTGCGAAGCGACAGCAGCGCAGGACCAGTGCTGCGGCTAAGGCAGCAGCGAAGGCTATTGGTCATTTGCCAAACCCGGTACGTATTGTACATCCTCTGAAGCGGAACGTGCTAACACATATTTTAGGACTTTTGTGGCCCTTGCCAGAGCCATGGTGTGTCGGAGTGCCTACCTCAGACCGACGCCCCAAAGGCGCACGTCTGTCAAATGTGTAAGATGAGGAAGGTGCCGTGCAATCCTCCGCCGAAGTGGGCGATCCCCCAGATCGAGGCGAAGCAGCAGGCGGCGAAGGTCAAGCAGGACAATAAGAATCGCAAGCGTTCCGCTGCGAGTACGTCCTTTCCTTTCAAATAGATTTCAATCGCTTAACTGGACTTAGCCATTATGGAGGACCTTCCTCCGACGCTGGATGGTCTGAAGACTCGCCTTGATTCCATGGAAACTAACTTCACAGCATTCCAGGAAGCCATGGACGTGCGCATGGGGGCGCTCCAGGACGTTCTACACAACATCGACCTCATGATGCGCGCCCTATGCATGCGATACAAGATTTCCCCTTCTACCCTCGCCCTCCGTATCCCGCCAGTTCCCCTATTCGAGCAAGGCGCTCCTCCCCCATCTCCGACCCCTGGCCCATCGTCAATCGCATCCACCATCAGTTCAACGTTGTCCGCTGGATTCGATGTTTCCCAGCTATCGATCGCTGCCCCCTCTTCTTCTGTGGCCTCGGGCAGTGGTACCGGACAGACTCATACCCCTGGTGCGTCAGGAAATGTTATACTCGTTGTGCCACACTGCTGATACTATGTAGCACCTTTATCTCGCACTCCGAGCCGTGGGCGTGGGGGGGCTGCCATCAAGCCTCCATCCAGAGCTCCAAGCGCCGCGGGGTCTAGGGCGTCGTCTCGCACACGCGACTGAAGGCAAGGGGCCTTAACATGTAACCAGATTGTCATTCCTATTGTACCTGTACTACCACACACCTAGCAGTATGCTAGAGTTCGAATCGAATCGGAGTTGAGATTATGTTTTGTTCCGAACGCAGCGGGTCGTCTCGGACCTAGAAAGATCAGGCGAAGTCCGAAGCGGCAGACCAAGGTTTGCGCATGTGATCTGGTGAGCGAATCATGAAGGTGCTGTGACTTCGACTGACTTCGACTGTGCCAAACGTTGGTCAGCCCCCAGATTGGTCAGTCTTGACTGCTCCAGTGTAACCACATCGTCACTCCTATTGTACCTGTACTACCACACACCTAGCATTATTCTCGAGTTCGTATCAAATCGGAGGTGGAATTATGCATTGTTCCGAATGCAGCCGGGTCGTCTCGGACATAGAACGATCAGGCGAAGTCCGAAGCAGCAGACCAAGGTTTGCGCATGTGATTTGGTGGGCGAATCACGAAGGCGCTGAGGATTCACTTGAGTGCTACTCCAACTCCAAGCAGTTCAGTGATCACAGGTTATGTGTGATAAGCATGATATGAGTGTTTCTAGTATAGTGTGATTCAGGAAAAGTAAAGATACATGAGGAAACGTTGGGCTTGGTCCTTTCTTCTTCTCACACCACTTGCACTACTACTCTAGGAGTCTATGTTCTTCAACGACCTATCTGGACCTTGACTTAATATAGAACAATGCATGGCCGATTGTCCAGAACTGCAGTGTACCTGTTCCTGTAGTGTGTCATTGCTTGCTCTACTTAGCACCAGATCATACCAGTAGTGTACCACATGTGCTAGCCGATGTATGTGTGCCTATAAAGATATGTCACAGACTCAGGGGGTGCATCACATCCACTATGATCCGATCCAATCTGACCCATCATTACCGCTGACACCGGACATTCATTTCCGTGAATATCGGAGATAGCCAAGATTTAGTGACACATATCCGTCTCCATGTTTAGTGCTAGTCAACAAACGCTGTGCACTCCACCAAATGTCCCAATGCCCCATTTGTACATCTGAGGCTGTATACCTGAGGGTTTGGCACATATCCGGAACAGTTGACTCTATTGTGAGGATAATGCCACTGATGTGATATCACTCAGGGTACATTTGCAGCATACTGGGCACATCTTGCCTGGAGCTAGACAATGTGCTATACCCTATAGTAGGTGCTCAGAATGTATGTATTCAACTGTGTGACGTGCTATCCCATTATCCATGAGACAGTAAACATTTTGATAGCATATAAAAGCACATGTGAGACCACCTTGCACTATCCAACGATATCCATACCACCTTATCTGACATGGAGTCTTGCTCCCACTTCAAACAAAGGACTTTGACTTTCTCACACGACCATGATAGTCCCACCAATCTCTCCGAACCTGAGGACAGCATGCCATCGGATGTTGATCCATTTGATGATGAAGACATGTATTCAGTTGACTACAATGATGAAGCCATAAGCATCGGGTTGGACTCGGACCACGTCATTTCAGACAGCTCCGGATCAGATGTCTCGGACCTGGGTGGCACCAACTCAGATGGTGAGTCACAACATCTGTCAGGGATAATGGTATGTATGTCACTTGAGATGCATCTGCTAGTCACCTCATGTTTGAAACAGTGCGATAAGACCATCCTGCAGATGGAGCGCCTTCAGAATGACTCGGAGAACATATTTGTCATGGCCAAGGCACTGTGTGACTCCCAGGGAATTGTGTTGTCCTCAGACAATAAGGAGGTGAGGGTCTAATTATCCCAACACCTCATAACACATCAGCCAAGATATCAGCTTATGTATTTGGTACACTATAAGTTTGCAGGTAGCCATTACATGGATGGAGCACTCAATGATGGAGTTAGACCCATGTGATCTGGAAGGTGACTATGGGAGCGTGATACATATGATGGTTGAGATATGTGTGGGGTACATAGCTGCAAGGATTCAATAGACAGTCTTGGAGCGACAACTCCATTTGTGAATATCCAATCTCGGAGACACAGCTCTGGGAGACCAACTCCGTGACACCAATTCCGAGTTATCAGTGCCCTGTTAGACCCATTGGTTGGTACTTGTGAGGAACGATCGCAGTTGCAGATATATAAACAGAAGGATTCATACTGTCACGGCGCAGCCGGGACGCGACCCCGGAGACGACGATTACGACCCGCAGCGCGAGAACGAAGTGCGCGCGGCGACGGCAGTGCTCGAACGCCTGCTCGGAGCGTGGGAATACGAGACGGATCACGTGCAGACGGCACGTGCGGTGAGCTCATATACCCCTCACCCGTCCACGCGCTACCAAGAACCCTGGGAATAGGGACCCCATATCGGCCGTCACGTAACCCCGGCACGTGACCTGCCTTGGAACATCGAAGAAGAATCCGGAAGAGCCCAGATGAGCTTGTGCCTGGGTTTGGCTTGTGATTGTGAGTCCGGATGTGATCCGGCTGTGGACTTGGATGTGGGGCGCCTCTAGGCCCTTATCTCTTATCTCTTATCTCTGACTCATGCCATGAGGGCCTTACGCCATTGGCTTCTCGTATTAGGGTTTCGGATTCGGGCTGAGCTTGAAAGCTCCCCCCCTGTAGTATAAGTAGAGGGCTTTGGACACGTTATAGTCCTTAGCTTTGATATCTTGTGTAATACCTTCCCCTTCGCCGGAGTTGGTTCTTAGGGCACAGAGTGTATAACAGCTTGATTCCTCACTGTCTCATCCCTTCCTTTGTCATCTTTGCTAGTTGGCTGGAGTTATCGCCACTACGTGTTCCGCTATAAGTCGTGCTTTACCCCCGCCGACTTCTATTATTCGACGATTGACTTGGGTCCTTGGACGGCGAATCCCCTTGGACGAAGCGAACAGGCGACGAGGTCACGTGACCTGGCAGACGTCCGGAAGGAACGTAACACATACCAGCATACCAGAACCTACCACACTCACACCCTTCCTATCTACACCTCCTGTTCATCACAAATGCCTCGGAGACGTGCAGCAGAGTCCCTTCTGCCAGCTGAGGATGGCATTGAAGAAGTTATCATCCACCATAGAAGGACCAAGAGGGGCATTCGGACCACGGAAAAGGCTGTCCCGATTCTCCTCCCAAGTAAGGCAAAGCCTGGACAGTCCTCCCATTCAAAGCAGGGGAAGGACGATGATAAATTGAGGTCAGACACTGCAGACGGATCTCAAGTGATTTTGAACTCCTTGGGTGATACACAATCGCAGCAATTTATAGATGAGAAAATGGAAGGACTTCCTGATGATGAAATGGAGCAGGGTCGACCACAGCCAACTGTATGTATCAGACACCATCTGTATGTGGCCAAGGTGCTAATTAGATGTAGACTGTGATGGAGCAATGGATTCAACTCCGGAGCAAGTACCTCCACATGCTGTTGGAGATGGAGAGTCATCCATCTTCCTCCAAATGCTCATTGTGCTATGGACATGGTGATATCAAGTGCCCTAACTGTGTTGGGACACCACTCTTTTGCAAGTCCTGCTGTGTCAAGGCCCACAGGCATTCTCCATTTCATCGGCCACTGCTATGGACTGCAACACACTACACTCCAGTTTCACTGCACTCACTTGGATATGTGCTATTCTTCGGGCATGCTGGTGAACCATGTCCACAAACTGTTGAGGTATGATTCCATCACATCATCCAATATGTCCTGGTGCTCACACTCCTGTAGGGCATTAGAGCAGCAAAGGGATCCCATGGAAAAGGGAACCAGCACACCAGACATGGATCATCCTCTTCCTTGCAATCTGTTCAAGAAGAGCTAGAATCTCTCCAAATGTCTGACCAGTTACCCATATCAACTGCTCCAATCATTTTGGATACCCTGTTTGACCATCCGGACATTCCTCTGGATCCTGTGGATATGTTTCCAGATCAAACGCAGAGAGAACCCTCTGGAAATCAGATGCTAACAATTGTGGACAGGAGTGGCATCTTTGAAATGGAGGCAGTGTTCTGTGTCTGCTCCGAAACGGATAACCAGGATGAGCAGCTGCTCCGAAGTGGTCTCTTTCCTGCGACCTTCAAGCAGATCAGGACTTTGTTTACATTCTCAGTGCTTGATGACTTCTTGAATGACAACATAGAATGCAAGACAACAGCCCAACAATACTATTCCAAGTTGCAAAGTCTGACCAGCAGAATGTTCCCAAGCCTTGTTCCAGTCTGTTCCCTTGGTCCCTCATTATCATTTTATGGCTAATACATAGTCATAGAATATGTACAAACAGCTGTTGAGGACGTCACGTCAATGGCAAGATATCAAGTCCAGAATGGAGCAGGGGCTTGGACATCAATCAGAGGACACAGCTCCGGATGGCTCTCTGGCAATATTCTGCCCAGCGTGTCCACAGCCAGGAATCAATCTTCCAAATGATTGGAAGACCAGATATGAACCGTATGTCCCAGCTCCGAATGATGTTTTCTGATAATTGATCTGGTACAGAAATGAACTGATTCGAACATTTATTATGGATGGAAATTTCTCAGCAGAGCACATGAGGCACAGATCTGGGGAAAGGGATGTTGCGCTATCAGCTGGAATGGCCTTCATGGCAAATCCGGAACTGTACAAAGCTCATCTCCGGAGTGGGACTGAAATTGTCCAGGTATGTTGAGTCTCCTCACCAAGATATATTTGGCTGATAGTCTGACAGCCCAGCACATGCAATACATACAAGGCTATTGAACAGGCAAATTCAAGCAGGGCACACCTTGATGTCACAGGGATTGGTGCAACAGCTTGCTGCCATGGGTTCTTTGTTCCCACCTCTGTAGTAGACTTCCAGAAGGGAGAGAGGTATGCTCCATTCATTGAGGCTTCCCATTCTTTGACTCATTGTCCGATCTCTTTCAGGCAAATTAATATGGACTACAGCATATGCAAAGCTCTCTCTTACAACATGGAAGACATGCCAGTTGCATTGGTGATGTATGACATCATGTGTCAATATAGAGTGCACTTTGAGGAGCGAATCAAGAGCAGCCCAGAGTTGTCACTACCCAGCTCAGAGAGTCTAGAACTGCGCATGGGCATCGGACTGTTCCATATACATGGACATCAAGACTCATGCTTGCCTAGGTTTTCTCTGAGTTACATTCCAGGGGCAAAGCAGGTGGATGGAGAGATTATAGAGACCTTATGGGCTCCATTGAACAACATATCACGGAGCACACGAGGCATGTCCCTGGTTCACAGGCAAGAGGTTCTAGATGCCCACATGAACCACTCCAACTGGAAGAAGCTGGTCCGGATTGGTGAGGTTCCATTATGCACGATGGCATATGGGGTTAATCTCACCTGGATACAACAGTTCCATCACTTCTCAAGCGTTGGAAGCGCTTGGGACCTGGCCTGGATGCAAGCTCAAAGGCATTTGAATCACTTAGTGAACATTTTAAAGAAAAGACCCAACAGTGGCTCAAGGAGGACATAGCTGCACAGACCGACAGAGGTACTGACCCCTCTAGCATGGACATATATGACACTGTGAAACAGAAAGGTGCGGAGACTCAGCATAGATGGTCTCCTCCGAGCTGATGCAGAATTTCAGCTCCATCTCGTGCTGAAATCCAACTGCAACTCATGGTGGAGGAGGATGGAGACCATTCCATTCGTGGAGAGACATCCTGGATCTCATGTGGCCTCAAGATTCAGGAAATACAGTAGGTTGACTTACAGTGTTACCATCACTATTCTGATGACTTGTCCAGATTGGCCATCAGATATCAGCTCCGGAGTCATGGTATGAACACAATAGAGGAGTCTCACATTATTGAGAACAAGCGCATCCGCCTCCAGAAGTTGGTTGACATGTTTTCACACCAGGCAGATGCCTTCCTCCTCCACCATCAGCCCATAGACGATGCACCAATACCATCACTGGGTGACTATGCAGAGTATGACCATGTGGATGACATGGATGATTCCTTAGCTCCGAGATCCAAAGCCCAGGTGTCTGGTATCTCTGGAACGGAGGGTACTAATGCAGAGGACATTCCCATTTTACTGCCATCAACACTCGGACTAGATTGGTGCATCCAGCATGGAGTCCGGTCTCTGGCAATCAAGGAAGCCAAGCTGCGATATGCACAGGCAAATGACTCCATTCACAGGATTCGTCTTGCATTGGGCTTCAAGTCAGCTCTCTTCCGGACCCAAGTTAGAGGTGCCCGAACACAGAAGACCAAAACTCGTGCCTGGACTGCAGTGCAGAACGTTGATACTACAGTCCATGAGCATGCTCGGAACTATGGCATGGCAAGAGATGCATACATCAAGGTACAGCAAGCATCCGATGGTTCACTGGAATTACCACCACTCCATGCAACAGACCTTCGTGTGAAGACTGCCATTCTTGGGGCTGCAGAAGTGGGACAACGGAACACACAGCTTCCATGGATCTGGAGCTTTGGTACCTCTAATGTGGAAGGTGGAGCATGGTTTGACGAATGTAAGTAGCTGCTTGATTGCCACAGATGACCCCTGCTCATTAAGCGAATAGTTAGTCGGGTGCATTGGCTCCGTGCAAAAGCACAGCTTGAACGATGGAAAGAGGAAGATAAAGCAATCAAGAATGAAGCAATGTGGGTCCCAAAGTACTTCCATGCAAAGGCAACCTGCTGGAAAGCCTGGATGGATGTAGCAAGGGTGGCTAAACTCGATGGGCATGATGCATATGCATCATACCAGGCACATGCATGGGAAGAGATGTGTAGGAGTTCGATGAAGGCTCTAGTTCCGATCACATCGAGTAGTAGTGCTTCCAATAGTCAATAGATTACTCAGATTGCTATAAAGTGAATAGACCAAGATACATTCTCGTACTCTGATTATAGGCATCATTCCGAGAGAATAGCTCGGACTCTGATAGAGGTTGTCTGTCCGAGATTGCATCTCGGTCTCTGGTCAAAGTCACAGCTCCGAAGTATTCACTCGGCCACTGATCTACATCACCTCTCCGAGATAGCATCTCTGGCTCTGAGTAAATTCGTCTGTCCGAGTTTTTAACTCAGACTCAGATCACAGTCATCTATCTGAGACTCTATCTCGGGCACTAGTGAAAGTCACCTCTCCAAGATACAATCTCGGATGCTGATGACAGTCATTTGTCTGATATGCTCTCTCGGACACTGAATGAAGTCTCATCTCCGACATTCTATCGTGGACTGTGAAACAATTCATCTGTCCGAGATGGTATCTCGGACTTTGATCACAGTCACCACTCCGAGAGAGTATCTTGGACTCTGATTCAAGTCATCTGACCAAGATATTATCTCGGATTCTGAGTAAACACATCTGTCCGAGATAGAATCTCAGACTTTGATATAAGTCATCTGTCCGAGATAGAGTCTCGGACTCTGATGAAGTTGCCCCTCCGAAATAGACACTCGGACTCTGATCTTATTCATATGTCCGAGATAGAAACTCGGACTCTGATATAGGTCATCTATCCGAGAGAGTATCTTGGACTCTGATTCAAGTCATCTGACCAAGATATTATCTCGGATTCTGAGTAAACACATCTGTCCGAGATAGAATCTCAGACTTTGATATAAGTCATCTGTCCGAGATAGAGTCTCGGACTCTGATGAAAGTTGCCCCTCCGAGATAGACACTCGGACTCTGATCTAAGTCATATGTCCGAGATAGAAACTCGGACTCTGATATAGGTCATCTATCCGAGATACTATCTCGGACTCAGATCTAAGTCATATGTCCGAGAATGAGTCTCGGACTCTGAGTAAACACATCTGTCCTGAGATAGTATCTCGGACGTTGAAATAAGTCATCTGTCCGAGATAGAGTCTCGGACTCTGATGATAGTTGCCCCTCCGAGATAGACACTCGGACTCTGATCTTATTCATATGTCCGAGATAGACACTCGGACTCTGATCTTATTCATATGTCCAAGATAGAAACTCGGACTCTGATATAGGTCATCTATCCGAGATACTATCTCGGACTCAGATCTAAGTCATATGTCCGAGAATGAGTCTCGGACTCTGAGTAAACACATCTGTCCGAGATAGTATCTCGGACTCAGATCTAAGTCATATGTCCGAGAATGAGTCTCGGACTAGGAGTAAACACATCTGTCCGAGATAGTATCTCGGACGTTGAAATAAGTCATCTGTCCGAGATAGAGTCTCGGACTCTGATGATAGTTGCCCCTCCGAGATAGACACTCGGACTCTGATCTTATTCATATGTCCGAGATAGACACTCGGACTCTGATCAAAATCATCTGTCCGAGATAGACACTCAGTCTCTGATATAAGTCATCTGTCCGAGATAAAAACTCGGACTATGATATAAGTCATCTGTCCGAGATAGACACTCGGTCTCTGATATAAGTCATCTGTCCGAGATAAAAACTCGGACTATGATATAAGTCATCTGTCCGAGATTCTATCTCAGACTCAGATCTAAGTCATATGTCCGAGAATGAGTCTCGGACTCTGAGTAAACACATCTGTCCGAGATTCCAACTTGGACTTTGATATATAAGTCATCAGTCCGAAATAGAGTCTCGGACTCTGATGTAAGTAATCTGTCCGAGATAGTGTCTCGGTCTTTGAGTAAACTCATTTGTCCGAGATATAAACTCAGACTCTGATATACATCATCTGTCCGAGATAGAGTCTCGGACTTTGAGTAAACACATCTGTCCGAGATAGAATCTCGGACTCTGATCTAAGCCATCTGTCCGAGATAGAGTCTCAGGACTTTGAGTAAACTCATCTGTCCGAGATAGAACCTCGGACTCTTATCTAAATCATCTGGTCCAAGATAGAAACTCGGACTCTGATATAAGTCATATGTCCGAGACACATTCTCGGACTCTGATATAAGTCATATGTCCGAGATTCCAACTCGGCCTTTGATATAGGTCATATGTCCAAGAATGAGTCTCGGACTCTGAGTAAACACATCTGTCCGAGATAGAAACTCGGACTCTGATATAAGTCATATGTCCGAGAATGAGACTCGGGCTCTGAGTAAGCACATCTGTCCGAGATTGAGTAAACTCATCTGTCCGAGATAGAAACTCGGACTCTGATATAAGTCATATGTCCGAGAATGAGTCTCGGACTCCGAGTAAACACATCTGTCCGAGATTTTGTCTCGGACCTCTTCTCTACATCATCTGTCCGAGATTTTATCTTGACAAACAAGCTTCCATACATGTCTCCATTGAAGTAACTATGGAGTCATTTTCACGTTTTGTAACTCCGAGCCGACGTCGGTTGGCCCATGACTCTCGGAGGAAATCTTCCGTGTCGGCCGACGTCGGCTGGCCCATGACACATGTAAGATTCTCACCGTCGGTTGGCCCATGAGTGATGGAAGTCATGCCGGACCATTGGCTGGGGGATGATGGTATGGTACATTTCGCATCCCTCTCCACACCGCACGTCTGTGGCATTCTTGGTGGCTCTTGCGGCTTACTTAAGTTTATTAATGATAATATAAAATATTATTTAACTTTTTAAAAGTAAACACAGTATTTATCGGACTTGCTGAGTTTCGGTTTGGCGGTCCTCGAAATTCTCCTCCCACGGGCGTCACGTGTGTCTGCGAAATTACAAGGACTCCCGTCGCCTGTGTTCGGTTCGCAAGTGCCGTGGCAGACCTGCTCCTCGACAGGCCGCCTCTGAGTCCCGGAGACCTTCTAGTGACCCGTGTAGGTCTATGATGTCTAAGTTAGTCGTCCGTTCTCGGGGTTCACTGCGCCTCTGCGGAGCCTTCGCCCCGTTGCACTCCCGTCATGCCCGAACTACGCCGGTCAAGCCCAATTCTATTTCAGTCAAGGTAGCCTCATTGACTGAGCACCAAAAACGGAACCCGCCGTTGTGCGCTCCAATCTCCAGTCTTGTACCATTCGAGTTCTCTGCTTTTTTTTTTTGGGCGGGGACCCATTCATATTTCGTCTCCGAGTCCTGAGATCCGACGTAGACACCGTCAAGGTGGCCTCCTGTAACCATGCGCTACCCTTGGATCCCTCTACTCATCCTTCTCTCCACTGTTCCTCTTGGTGGCATTGCGACATCACCTTGGGACGACATGCGCTCGAAACACTCTTGGAAAACTATCCCGGAGAATTGGGAGTCCCTAGGCCCCCCAATAGCTGACACCATGATCGATCTCTACATCGCGCTCAAGCCCTACCGCGAGAATGCCCTGGTCGTCGCGCTCAATGAGGTCAGCGATCCTGGACATTCAAGGCACGTCTCCTCCCTATCCATTCGCTACACATATTCTCACGTGTGCCGTTACGCCGGTACAGATATGGCGTGCACCTGTCTAGGGAGCAAGTCGCTGATATTGTCGCTCCCCATCCAGATACTGTCCAACTCGTCCATTCTTGGCTCGAGCACCATCGCGTAACTCCCTCCTCGGTCTCAGTCACACATGGCGGCAGTTTTCTGACCGTCACCGCGGTGTCCGTTTCCCAAGCCAACGACCTCCTTGGCGCGTCATACCAGCTCTACACGCACACCAAGACGAATGAGACGATTGTGCGCACACTTGGCTACTCGCTTCCTGTAGTGCTGCATGGGCATGTGCAGACTGTGGCACCTACGACGTTCTTTTCCTCCCCACCCACGCCGCGCAAGCGCTCTGGCGTGGCAGCAGTGAGGCCGGGAAAGTCGCCAAGCCGCAGTGATGATGCCCACGCAACGCTCCCATTCCTGCGCTGGCTGTATAGCACGGTCACCTACGTGCCCAGTGCAATGGACCGAAACAAGGTCGGGGTTACGGGATATAATCAGCAGTACCCGAGCCCAGCGGACCTGAACTCGTACATACTCAAATACCGCCCTGACGGGATCGATGCGACCTATGTCGTCGAATCGGTCAACGGCGCCGAATACAACCCGAATAACCCCGGAACAGAAGCGAACTTCAATATTCAGCTCAGTGAGGGCATGACATACCCGACCCCGCATATTTTCTACAGCACAAAGGCTTCGCCGAACGGCGATTATTTCCTTGCCTGGTTGAACGCCGTCCTCAGCAAACAGACCGTCCCGCAAACGATCACCACATCGTATGGCCTTTTTGAGAATGCTTTCCCGAAGAGCTATGCGACACAGGTGTGCTACCTGTTCGCGCAGCTCGGCGTGCGCGGCGTCAGTGTCCTCTTCGCAAGCGGCGACGACGGTGTCGGCAAAGGTGACTGCACCCGATTCATTCCTATCTTCCCCGCAACCTGTGCGTATGGCTTTTATTATCTACCCGCAGGCAGTGCGCAAGTGCAGGGACGGGCGGCTCACCACACGACCACATTTTCGCAGGTCCCTTCGTCACTGCCGTTGGCGGAACGATGAGCTCCGGGCCAGAGGTCGCAGCCAGCCTGTCCGGTGGGGGTTTCTCGGAATACTTTGTGCGCCCGTCGTACCAGCAGCAGGCGGTGTCCACTTTCCTCGACAACCTCGGCCAGCAGTATTCTGGCCTCTACAAGTGTGTCCGCGCGTGACCTAATCTGACATATTCCGTTGTAACCCGTGCAGCCCCTTAGGCCGCGGCATCCCAGATATTTCCGCGCAGGCGAGGATGATCCCGTTTTTCCACAAAGGAAAAGAGGAACTCGCGAAAGGAACAAGCTGCTCAGCGCCAGTGCGTCTCTCCTTCATCCCTCCTCTCCGCGCCGTCCATCCTCGAGCGTCACGCTGACCGCTAAAGTACAGATCGTGTCGGGAATTATCACCCTACTCAATGACTATCGACTTTCGCAAGGCAAGCCTCCGCTCGGCTTTCTGAACATCTGGCTTTACGGCGGTGGCCTCAACGGCTTGAATGACATCGTGTCTGGCTCGAACCCGGGTTGCAATACCGATGGATTCTCCGCCGTCGTCGGATGGGACCCTGTGCGTCCCGCCAGACTTGTGTGTATTCAGTTTCGTCGTTTGCTGACGCTGGGCCCGTAGGTGACGGGTCTTGGGACGCCTGACTTCTTGCGACTAATGCACACACTTGATCCGGGCTCTTCAAACCCGCCAGAATAACCAGCCAGAGAGATTGCACGAGTTATACGCCGTTATGTATGCGCCTTGACACGCCAATTTGTTGCTAATGGTTCGAGTTACCGTGAATCCGTATTGATGTCGGATGCAAGATGCAAGGCCGACACAGCAGTTGACCCTGATGTAGTTCGTGAAGGATTCAATTACCCTGAGCAAGCGACTATGCTGCGATAACGATACGATTCGGGGCCGCCGCCTCTCCTCTAGACGCCCATGAAGAAAGGAAGAGTATCGCACTGAGATCGGAATTGGCTCATGATCATTCAAGTTGTCCAGGCAAGATTTGGCGTTACGACTGAAGAAATGGTAAAAGCGGATGCGGACATCCCTTACTCTGTTGTACCACTGTCATGGTATCGGATTACTGTCAATGCAAAAGATCTCTTTTCTTTTCTGTGGCATCAACAACACATTGTGGTTAATTCAACACGTACATCCCACGGTGATTATATTTATCCTCCCTGTGTTTCTGACCGCACCCTCTGAGCCGCAGTACATGCGGCCGAACAACTAGACGTACCACGCTCCGGCCACTTGGCGACTTCGAGGGTGGAGAGATGTTTTGGGCGTTGTAATGGCAGCTCGGCCGAGCCGCCCTTGGGCCCGAAACCAACCATTTCTAGTGACTGGGAAGGGTACAGAAAACCCGCACGAGTCACGGGTCGGGCAGCGCCGGGTACGGTCGGGTAGCCAGCTTCAACCCGAGGCAAACCCGTACCCCGAACCGCGGGTTCAAGTTACCACGGGTTTTGCCTTTTTTTGTTTTGTTGACTCGAATCAACTTCCATGCCGGAACGAGCTGACAGGCCCCATGCTCTCTACTTGCCCTCAGGCATATCCCGCCCTCCCCACATCCTTGACCACCGGTGCGATTCCGTGACCTCCCAGCGTCATGTAGTAGCTTACGGTGTTTATTACGGACCCGAGGTATTGGCACAATCGGCTCCAATCTGAACCTGAGTATGAGGATAAAGGGCTTAGTCCCGACGAGGCGGGGGTCAGGATGGCTCAGCTTCGAATCTACGGATGATATCTAGAATGCCGATTCTTCATCGCTTGGAGACGCTCCACAAGAATTACTACTGTACAGTACAGTCCCTTACCCTGTTGTCGGACAGCCTGAGTCTGCAATCGTGACAAACAGCCAATTCTCATCCTTGCAACACAATAGGATTTTCATCTTCAAAGCAGCTTCATGGCCCGCATCAGGAAAAACCTCCCGCGCTAGCGAGAGATAATTTGAGATAATTTCCATATTGGGCAAGAATTATTGACATCTTAGTGACAGCTAGCGTTCGCTAGTCTCAATTATCTCAAATTAGCAAAGTAGGGTTTTCCTGGAGCGTGTTAAAAGTGACTAGATGGTGTGTTCCTGTTTTTGTAGGGATCATACAAGAGAAGTTCAAGGTGTCCGACAACCAGGTGCTGTCTGACTCAGAACAGTACTCAGTGCGTGCGCCTTCCACATCTTCTATTCCATTCTCGGAGCTCATACCAGCGATCCTGACCTGACCTCATAGGCGCCTGTACGTCGTCCAGCGCGTTATTTAGGATTTATTCGCGAGTCGGTTTGTGTCTTGCTGACCGCCGCCACACGTGAGGATTAGTGGTCATACACCACCCGACGGGTGTTCACGCTGCCTTCCTCATTCTTTGCAGATACACATACCCAAGTGCGCCTCTGTCCCTTACTCCCTCACGCCCCCACGTCCGAAGATCTCGCCCAGTCTGTTTGCAGTCTCGTTCAATAGGAGTCGCACCTAGAAAATCATTGTCATGAACTCCCCGCCGCAAGACATGCTGTACATGGAACCTGGACCCATTCAGAACCGTTCTTTGAGTGTTATGTGCGTGTTTCGCTGCTTGTTGTCTTGTGTTCTGTTTGTGTATAGTACTAGCACTATTCTCTCATTTCCTATCAAGTAGGTACAACTAATTCATGATACATGATTCATGGTCCCCAATCCATGGTGAGAAACTTTGGACATTTTAAGAACTAATACTCTATCCTCTTGTTTGGGGTTTAAGTACACGTGAGACGACGAGCTCTCAATGGCATCTAACATGTGACATTACACCACTAAAATGGATAGTACGACCTAGGTAGTAATGCAAGTAGCCCAACTATGTTCATGCACGACGTAGAAAGATGACGCGTGTTCCCCTGCGACCCAGATATTATTATTGGCTAATACATGGAAATGTCCAATTTGATATTAACTTTAGTGAGAAAAGCGGGGTTGGGGGCGCAGCCCCCGACAAGGTGAAGTAGAGTGCGAAGGCTGGTGAAACGAGTGAAGCGGTATGCACGGAGCTGAAGCTTAGTAAACATAATATTAGACTATGTCGCCACCCTCAAACGTCTCTCCCTTGGGGACGTCCGAGTCAGACCTCTTGGCTGGCAGGATATCCAGAACGACCGTTCCGTCTTCTGAATCGTGTTGCTTCTTTGTTTGGTGC